>VDFB02008029.1:41070-227293 GCA_007258455.2 Sequoia sempervirens | reverse complement strand
TGATTTTGAAGAGGGAGTGGAAGGACCTGGTGTCAGATGAAAATGAGAAGGCTAAAAAGATAAAGGAAAGACACCGCCAAGCCAAGGAAGGTATGTGATACTATCAACAATGTAATTATATACTAATTACTCTTTCTTTTTACATAATCTTATGTATTTCAAACTTTTCATAGGCTACCCCACACATCAAGGAAACAAAGGCAAGACTAGAAAACACAGAAAACACAAACTTGGCTCGTGGTTATATGAAATTAGCCACACGAATTGTAAGTATCAATAAATGAAATATTGCATCCAAATAATAAATTGCAAACAATTTTGGTTTTATCACACCATAGAAGCAAAATTCATGATCTTATGCAAAAATGCAGGGCTCTGAATTCAATAGAGTTCCCACAGAAGAGGACCTGAAGATTGCCTTCCATCAAGGCTATGGAGCCGTGGCTAAACGCCTAAGATTCTTGATTGGGAAAGCACAATCTTCCATTGCATCCGACAGACAGATAAATAAACTCAATAAAGTTTATTTAAAATTGAATACTTGTGCAATATATTCAATATTAATTTCCACTATAAAGTAATTACATGCCTATTTGTTTTAAACATACAAACAATGATAATAATGCACATGACAATGGAATGCAGCCTAGTGAGGGTGGAGCATAACCTGCAGATGAAGGTCATGGTGTGCATCCCGGTACTGGATGTATTCATGTGCTATACAAAACGCAATATGGATTAATACAATTAAACATCTTTAATTGCAATTGGTGTATTAATTAATGCAACCTTTCGTGTTTCAAATTTAGAGCATGTAGAGTGTGTTCAACATGTTGAGCATGATCATGCTAGAGAAGATTAGGAACATGATGTGGCCCCATCAGGTAAAGAGGACTACTCTAATGTTCTTTTAAACATATTTAATTGCAATTGGTGTATTAATTAATGTAACCTTTCATGTTTCAACTTTAGAGCATGTAGAGCGTGATCAGGCTAGAGAAGATCGGGAACATGATGTGGCCCCATCAGGTAAAGAGGACCACTCTAATGTTCTTTTAAACATATTTAATTTCAATTGGTGTATTAATTAATTTAACCTTTCATGTTTCAACTGCAGATTAGGATTTAGAGGGTGTTCAACATGTTGAGCATGAGTTTATAAGAGAAGTTCAGGAACATGATGTGGACCCATCAGGTAAAGAGAACCACTCTAATGTTCTTTTAATTAATGAAATATTTGTAACAATAATAATAAAACATATCAATTTAACATTTCTTTGTTATTACAACAGACCCCCCCTTGCAGCGGCATCCACATCGTGAGCACATGACTAGGCGTACATTAAGATCAATGAGTAGAGGAAGAACAACTAAAGGGGACAGATGATTTAGAAAACGATACTCCACTTCAAATTTTTAGCTTTAAAAAAGAAACAAAAAAAAAGTGATTGTAATCATATCATGACAACCTATATTTTGATAATATGTAAAAACCGAAAAGAATGAATATTATATGTTAATGAATGAATGTGAATATGTTAATGAATATTATATGTTAATGAATGAATGTTATATGTTATTAATGGATGAATGAATGAATGTTATATGTTATTAATGGATGAATGAATGATTAATGTTATATGATTGGGTATGGGAGTTGAGAGTGATGTGAGGGGGGGTAAATGAGCTCAATCATTGTGGTTGGCCTTGTTAAGTAAAAATATTAAACTATTCTTGAAACAAAGAGAAGCTCAATAAGGTAATGCACTTTTCAATATAAGAAATGCATCGCTTGAAGCATCAAACCAATATGCAAAGATGAAAGAAAGTGCTAACTTTTCACTATGGTGGCAGAAAAATGATTCTTTATACCCTGAATCCATGCTCTACATCATAATTTGAAGTTGTTTCCATTCCAATGTTCTTAGTTTAGTTTGTTTGTATGGTTTGTATGAATACCACATTGTGTGTGTGTGGATTTGGTTTCAAAGCTCGCTTTCTCGCTTTTAGTGGTGACATAACTCTAAAATTTGACTTTTGTGCATAACAGGTTAGTGGAAAATTGACAGCTCTGAAGGGTTTAGAGGCTCGATTGAGATAGATACACGATATTTGGATCTTGTTGTTGATGGGAGGCTTCCACTTAACCATGAAATTTTGTACCATCTGCAAGTATGCAAAATTTCTCTACTTACATTCATTCTTGATCATAAATGTTCTAAATGATATTAATGCTTCAAACTTAAGATTCGTTTCATTGTTATAATGATCAAAATGTTATACTTTGCTATACATTCAAGCATTCTCTTGCCCCCTACCCTTTTCTCTCTCCCCCCTCCTTTTAAGAATTTTCTTTGTCATAAAAGATTCACATTTCTGTCTCATTTACACAAATTTATCTGAAGCTCTAGGAGTGAATAAAGATATTTAAAAGATGATGGATTATGTCTAAACAACTTTCCATCTTATAGCTAATTGAATCCTTAATATTTGAATAGTTTAGAGCTCGAATAATGCTTGTATATGCATGTGTAGCAATAAGGGAGCATTGATATTTTTGGCATTGCATTGAGGAAATTGTTTTCTCTTATACATACCCTCGGCTAGACATGAAGTTATATAATATTGGTTTCTGGGTTTTTTCTGTAAGTAGTTAATTTCATAGAGGAAGACTAAAATCTTCTTAATGTCATGTCAGGTGTGAAAGCATATGAATCACTTGCTAAAGGCACCATTTTATATTCATCCAAAAATTGGTTTATTATTTTTTTTATTATGTTTCTTGCATGTGTTTTTTTAGGCTCTAGAGATGTAGCTCGGCTCTTTCCTTTGCACTTTTAATCTATTTTGATGATTACAGTAGTTTTTCCTCATAATTTTTTATGTAGATCTATTTGTAACCTTATTTTCTACCAATCAATTTGAAAACCAGTCACATATTAAGGACCATTTCACTAACTTGTAGTCATCCATTACTTCATATGTTGCAGGTTGTGTCTATGTGCCAATAAATCCTGATGATTGCGAGAACTTTAATCCTACAAGTGTACCCACTCTTTCTCAAGTAAAAGTCTTACCTTATTTTATAGTACTTTAAATGGTTAATTGAAGGTGCTTCTTTAGATCTAAGATAGTTGAACCTTGGATTAAAATATGGTATTAGATGGGCAGTATAATGATAAAACTGAGGTCCATTGAACACAAGCTCTGTTCTCTTGACACTGCTCAACATTTTCCCTACACATTTTCTCTTCAATCTAGACATTTCTTAACTCCTTCCCTTGTTAGCCCTTGGTTGTTCTCAAGTGTAATGCTTTTTCTATGCATCTTGCAGTCTATATGTATGATCAGTCATCTCTTATGAAGCATGGATAACCTTTCATGGAATTGTTGTTGTGATTAGACAATTTCCATTGTAAGAATAATCATTTAATTTGTATGGAAGTAAGTCTTTTTCATATTATTTGACTTGGTATTGTAAACTTGTCTTTGCAGGATTCTCTAGGGGGGAACAACAAAACTATGATGATAGGTAGAGTTGTACAACACCATAAATCATTTGGCATTATCAATATATTGCTTATAGAATACTCTATGCAAGTAAAATGGAATGTGCAATGACAATTGGTCTCAAATTCAAATATGAATATAAGTACATTACACAAGAAGATGGTATCTATTCTATGATTTAAAGAACCCCAAAATAAGAAAATTAATAGGTTCCATCTGTTTACTTGCTCTTAGACACTTGTTTAATTAGCGAGACCCTCAGAATGTCTTGTTGATAACCAATAGTGTTCAAAACTCCTGAAGAGGTTAGATCGGTGTGACATTGGATATGTCTCACTAATGGAAGTCATTGACAAGACATGGACTACTGGAGTGAGTTTTCTATCCTGTTCTGATGATTGATCTCTCACCGATGGGTTGGCTTTGGTGGTCATCGCCAAGAGTCTTTGCGATGACATGGTGTAGGTCTATTTAAAACTCCTACAGAGGTTAGATCAGTGTGACATTGGATCTGTCTTGCTGGAAGTCATCGGCAAGACATGGACCATTAGAGTGAGTTTTCTATCTTGTTCCGATGATTGATCTCTCACCGATGGGTTGGCTTCAGTGGTCATCACCAAGAGTCTCTGTGATGACATGGTGTAGGTCTATTTAAAACTCCTGCAGAGGTCAGATCGATGTGGCATTGGATATGTCTTGCTGATGGAAGTCATCGACAAGACATGGACTATCGGAGTGAGTTTTCTATCATGTTTCGATGATTGATCTCTCATCGATGGGTTGGCTTCGGTGGTCATCGCCAAGAGTCTCCATGATGACATGGTGTAGGTCTATTTAAAAATCTTGCAGAGGTCAGATCGGTGTGACATTGGATCTGTCTTGCTGATGGAAGTCATCGGCAAGACATGGACTATCAGAGTGAGTTTCCTATCCTGTTTTGATGATTGATCTCTCATCGATGGGTTGGCTTCGGTGGTCATCGCCAAGAGTCTCCATGATGACATGGTGTAGGTCTATTTAAAACTCCTACAGAGGTTAGATTGGTGTGACATTGGATCTGTCTTTCCAATGAAAGTCTTCAACAAGACATGGACTATCAGAGTGAGTTTTCTATCCTATTCTAATGATTGATCTATCACCGATGGGTTGGCTTCGGTGGTCATCACGAAGAGTCTCCGCGATGACATAGTGTAGGTCTATTTAAAACTCCTGCAGAGGTTAGATCAGTGTGATATTGGATTTTTCTTGTTGACGGAAGTCATTAGTAGGACATGGACTATCAGAGTGATTTTGTGCCAATGATTGATCTCTCGTCAATGGGTTGGCTTCGGTGGTCATCGCCAAGAGTCTCCATGATGGTACATTGAAGGAAACCGACGAATCACTGAAAAGGTCCGACGAAGTTGCTATAGCTGTGATGAATGCTTCTTCATAACTACTTTCCTATTTTGTCAAATTGGCGACGAACTTCTGGTGTTGTTTCGATGCTTTGGAAGAGTCATTGCAATTGTGTTTTGGTTATAATTCATCGATGGATACACGGAGTTGTCGATATTTCGACGAACAACGAAGCCATTTTATGATGCTGACGACTGACGAATTTGGGCCGCTATTTCGACGTTTAATTCTTGTCCAAATTTTGACAAAAAATTAGCGACAAAAATTATTTCATTAGTTCGTCGGTTGTCCGAAAAAGATTTGTCGCAAGACTGACAAACGTTTATCAGAAAATAGAGTCAGATTCAATAGTGTGAGGAGGCATGAGTTGAGGTCATACAAAAGATCATGATGTTACTGATGTGATCAAGTAGCAAGATCAGTAGGTGGTGGAGCTCCACACAACCCTTACCAAGAGAGACCAAGCGAGGATGCAAGCTGAGAGTGTCGAGAGGGCAGTGATGCTTTGTAGAGCTAACTTGATGACCTCGATGGATAGGCGAAAACTGTGAGACTGACTTCAGATCCCTAGTTGTAGTAGCTTCAAGAGGAGTTGTAGTAGTTCTGAGAACGAGAGGAATAAGTGCAAATAGAGGCTACAGAGCTATGGGGAGAGATCCGTGGACTATAGACAAGCCTACCAGTCTCGTGGTCACATCAATCACACTCTATTTTGTTTGTTCAACCTAGACCCTGATCACTGCCAAGACCAAAGGGCTTAGGGAGCCATACGCCCAAGGGCTAAAGGCCTATTTTGTACATGTGCCATTTTTTTATACCGATGATATTATATTGTACACCTTGATTTTAATGTATAGACATTATATAGATATACAATCACCACATTTTTTATACAATAGTGTGATACTTGTACATGTTACACATTTTGATATATACATGAGATATTGGTTCTGATATCATGGTGTTCATTTAATGTGTATGCTTTTACTTTCATGTATGATTATGTGATGGATGTTATAATTATGGATGTATGCTTATATTAGATGCTATCATGATCTAATAAACACACATGGATATATATTAATTAAATACCATGATGATATAATTGGCTAACTAAAATATTTAATCAAATGCAATACATAGACTCATAGCATAATAAAACACATGCATAGATAATTCTTAATTAAAGAAATTAACCACATGCACATGTTTACATCATAACAAAAAATATGAAATAATGTGTTGATGATAGAATGTTATTGCACAATAAGCTATTATCCACGAGGGATGAGCGTTACACACATAACACATAGACACTATGTGTAGCATCGACAAAGATGCATTGCATTCACAAGCTCTTTTAGAGGCATTCCATCCATAGATGATAATTCATAAGCACCAAAACCATACACAAAGATGAAATGTAAGGACCTAACCAATTACGGCTAAACTTCCCCTTTTGATCAAAAGACACATTTACATTTCGCTAATTCTCATTGAGAACCAGGTCACCTACCTTGAAAATCCTAGAAAGAACACCTTAATAATAATATTTAGAAAGTGATCATTGATAAGCTTGAAGGTGGTTGAGGGCCTGCAATCAACGCTCATCGAGTAACTCAAGATGATGCAAACAATTAGCACAGTAAGCATCATTGTCAATTAACTCTTTAAGGGAAACTCGCAAGGATGGAATCTCCAACTCCAAAGGCATGATAGCCTCAACACCATACACGAGGTTATATGACATTGTACTAGTAGCCATACAAACACTTGTGCGATAGGCCCACAAGGTGTATGTTAATTGAGTATGCCAATATTCACCATGTTTGTTTACTATTTTTCGGAGAATGAGCTCAAGAGTTTTATTAGATACTTTGGCTTGGCCATTAGACTACGGATAGTATGATGTAGAAAATCGGTGCTAAATGTGAAACTTCTCCAAGAATTGCTTCACCTCTTTGTTCTTAAATTGAGTGTCGTTGTTAGAAACAAGGGTAGAAGGCAACTCGAAGTGAGCAATGATATTATTTAGAAGAAAGCTACAGATTGTCTTAGCATTCATGGATTGAAGTGGTATAACTTTGACCCATTTCACAAAGTAATTTGTAGAAATAATGATGAATATGTGTCCTTTAGAAGAAGGAATTGATATTTTTCCAATAATATCCAACCACCATTTTACGAATGGCCAAGGAGAGATATGATTTTGAAGCTCTTGAGCAGAAGCACAAATGAGATTACTATGATGTTGACATTCCAGACACTTCTTAACAAAGGAAAATGATTCTTGCTCCATTGTTTTCCAAAAGCATCCCATGTGAATCAGTTTATGCACCAAGGATTTACCACCAAAATGTCCACCCCCAAAGCCTGAATGGGCTTCGTGAAGGGTGAGGGGTATTTTTTATTTAGTCAAACATCAAAGAAGAAGACCACTATAAGGTTTTTGATAAAGTTTATTTTAAATTATAATGTATCAAATTGAAAGTTTTCGTATTCGAGTGTGAGTTTTCTTCATCACATCATCGAGAGAATTTTGAGTCTTTGGATAATTAAAAAATGTTAGAATACCATTCCTTCGAGTCCATGTGAGCACACACCATGGCATTAGATTCACGTTGGTCTGAGATAGTAGGAGAGTTAAGAATGTAAACCACAAAGTGGTATTATTCCATGCCTTCATTCATAGACACAAGGGAGGCAACACTCACCATTGCATTTGCATGTCGATTTCCTCTATTGGGGACACTATCGATTATGAAAGAGGAGAAGCAATCAAGTAAGGATAAAGATATGTATCAATATTGAGATAAATTATTTTGCTCGGCTTGATACATTCTCATGATTTGATTTATAATAAGTTCATAATTGTCATGTATGAGAAGATGTTTAATGTTTAACACAATTGTGACACATAAACCAGCGATAAGGGCTTCATACTCAATGATGATATTAGTACAATGAAATTCCAATCAGAAGAATACAGGAACCATCTTTCCTTTCAGTTGAGATCAAAACTACACCCACTTTGAATCCAACTTGACATCTCGATCCATCGAAATACATCTCCCATACAAGATCACAAAAAGTTGCAAAAAAGTCTTCATCCAAAAATAAATCCAGATTAGGGAAGGAGTGATATGAGGGAGCTTCTACCAATTGGCGAGCAACAACTTGACCCTTAAGGTACAAACTTGATGTTGAACTCAGAGAGAAAAATTACCCATTTTGCTAACCTTCCCAAAAGATTCGTTCTAGTGAATAGATTCTATAGAAGATCACTTTTTACAATGACACAACTTTCACCATGAAGAAGATAATGTTGTAACTTCTAAGCCAAAAATATGAGCGCAATACATTGTTTCTCCATGGAAGAATAACATGTTTCATAATCAACAAGAATATGACTAATGTAGTAGACCACTCTTTCCTTACCATCATCATCATGTTGAGCCAACAAAGCTGCTAAGGCATGAGGTGATGCAGAGATATAAAGCAAAAAGGGTCTATTCTGCATAGGAGGATTGACCAAATAAATCTTGATTGACTCAAAAGATTTTTCCCACTCATCATATCCCATTGGAAGTGAACATCTTTCTTCAAAAAACATGTGAAGGGAAGGGTACAATTAGCCTATTGAGACACAAATCTATCAATTGTTTGAATCTTCCCCTACAAACTACGTAGCTGTGAGATGTTTCTAGGTGGTGGCATGTTAACAATTGAATCAATATTATTTATGTCGACTTTGATTCCATGATAGGAAACTATAAATCCTAAAAGTTTTCTAGCATCAATGCCAAAGACACACTTAAGAGGATTTAGTCTCATCTTAGATTGAAAGCCTACCAAAAATAAGACAAATATTTTTGACGTGGCCTTGATGAGTTATAGACTTAGCCAGGATGTCATCGACACAATCTTCTAAAATTTTGTGAATAAAATCATGAAAGATTAGGGTCATCAACCATTGGTAAGTTTCTCTTGCATTCTTTAACATAAACAACATGACTACATAACACAAAGTACCCTAAATGGTAGTGAAGTTTGTCTTATACTAATATTCCATGTTAATATGAAACTGATTATAGCCTGAAAAGCCATGGCCTACAGTCGAGTCTACAATCATATTGATATTAGGTGACATAAAATAATCCTTAAGAGAAGCCTTATTGAGATCACAAAATTCAATATAAATATGAATATGACCATCAATCTTGTTGAAAACAACGATATTGGATATCCAAGGTGAATAGTCAATAGGACAGATAAATCCTTCTTTTAAGAGCTTCTCTATCTTGGTCTTAACTAACAATGAAACCTTAAGATTCATCTTTCAGATCTTTTCCTTAACAAGCTTAGCATCAAGACATAGAAAAATATTGTTAACCACTACCAACTTGTCAATACCAGACATGTCCTCATATGACCAAGCGAAGATGTGAGGATGAGAATGTAACAAGTCACAATGTTGTTTAGACTCTTTTGAAGAAAGACACTTTCCAACTTTAATCACTTTTTCAAAAGATTTTGGATCCATGAAAATATCAATAGTATCCCCTTCAAGGAGAGAATTATGGTCTTCAAGATGGGGAATAGGAACATCATCATCCAAATTAGATAAAGAAGCCTCCTCATCCATACTCAAAACAAATTCTCCAAAGTATGCTTTTTTATGCAAGTGATATGGGAATCACCGTTTATAGTGACAAGAAGGAAAATGAGAGTAGACACCTAAGAAATCTTCTAGCACTTCCTCTAAGGAGAACATCTAGAGTAACTTCATTAGATTCTACTTTACTCTCAAATAAATTCAAGATGATCTAGAGTGAGGCTTGGTGAAAATAATGTTGACACTCCACCACAATTTCTTCCTAGATTGTTCAAGAGAGCAACCAAGCCCTAAGTTACACTTACGAGGTATACATTGTATAGGGACTTGAATGCTTTGTTTTTTATTCCCACAACCCTTACATCCATAACAATATTTAGAAACTAGTTTTTATCTAGGGTTGTAACGTGTTTGCAAATCCTTAGAAGGAGGCAGATCTATATAGAGGGCATTGTTCCACCAATGAGTATTAAACGTATCCACAATATCACAATCATCCTTCTTGATGAGACTACAAACATTAGCCTCCTTAGAAGAATTTTGATTATCTTCCTCAGTAGGGGTACAATCATTTTCCTTGATGAGATCCTGATTGTGTTTCTCAGTGGAAGGACAACCAACCTTCTTGACAGAGGTGTATGAAACTGTTGGAAAGTCAAGATGGATAAGGTCAACTTTGTATTCTCTAATGAAGAAGTCAAAAAAATATAAGGACCCCCAATAATCACCAAGAAATGCATTTGATTCAAAAGAAGAAGGGGAAGACTTAGGATTCTTCACTTTGGGTCGATCTTCTTTGGGGACATCCATCTCAGGGGCGACCTTTAAAGTAGGCACCACCGAAGAGCATGTCGGCACATTAAAAGATAATGATGGAATATAATTTTTAAAAGTAGAAACAACCAAGGATTGGATAGTAACTACCATCTCACAAAGGTGAACAACATCACGATTAGCCTTGATCATAATTACTTCATTATTAGAAATGGATTTTATACAACGATGCAAGGAAGAAGTTACAACTCCCAAAGCGTGAAACCAAGGTCTTCCCAAGAGAATATTGTAAGATAAAGGACCAAACATCACATAAAACAAGGTGGGTACGGTAACGGGTCCCATCCTCAAAGGAAAGATTATCGTGCTAAGGGATTGATGACCAACGTTATTGAATCTATGAATATACATAGAAGAAGTAGCTAAAGAAGAAGAATCAGTTTTAATCTTAGGTAATAAGTCTATGTTGCATACATTGAGAGCCAAATTGTGTCAATGAGAGCACATCTAATACCAATTTTTTTTATTAATTAAGTAGGGGAAGGGCCCTAATCCCGTGGTTACACAACAAGAATAGAAAAAAGAGAAACAAGTCGAGAAAAATAGCACCAACCACCACCAAAACATAGTTGTAGACTAACTAAACTGGAACCCAAAATGGCACGTAGGCCAAGCATCCAAAATTGTAACCATAGAACCATAATAAGCTTAATCAAAAACAAAATACCAATAATAATCCAAATAATAGTACACAGACCATTAATAAGATTAACCAGAGTCCAGTAGGTACACAAACATAACAAAGCTATAATGTAATAGCAGTCCAGGATAATAAAGCTAAGAACCAATTTTTTTAGAGCAGCCATAGAAATCGAGCAAGAGGAACACCAAAAGGAGAAACAATTCCATTACTTAGAATTGGAAATCATCTCCCAATATTCACCAATTTGGGACAGAAACTCCCTCCAATTTGGGCCATCTTCATCTTCCAGGTCCTTCTTGTCTTCACTTTTCCCCATCTTCTTTAGCATCTCTCTAATTTTAGTTTGTCTAGAGACTGCACCCACCATTGCATGACACATGAGACCATAGGTGAACTTCATCAAGGTGATGATTTACTTCTCCATGTCATCCATCTGTACCTACATAAAAGTCATCCTACTTTTAAAAAATTCAATGTTAGAGTCCTTAGGGGAATTAAAGGCAATGGATTTATTTTCAGTTTCATTGGCCTTCATCATAGAAACCCTTGGTTCCTCTTCCCTTCCATTGTATTCCTCCTCCTTGTCATATTTAGCATCCTCCAAGTCTTCCTCTCCCATATCATACACACTCTCTTCAAATTCCATGTCTTCACTTTCTTCATCAACTTGTGGCTCAAAATCTTCAACCACCATTTGTTCCTCCTCATCTTGGACAATCGCTTTCTATTTGTCTTTTTTGTCCAATGAGGCTACCTTTGCAAGAAGCGCCAATCTATGGACCCCACTACTCAAACATGACTTCCCTTCCTCCATTTCATCTTGTTGATTCCCCTCTTGGTCTTCATTTATGGTAATGACCACACTCTATTTTTTCTAGTTTATTTTCAGATTCTTAGTCCTCAGTGGTTCGAAGAGTAGCAACGAGTGTTTCTGCTTGTCTGGGTGGCCTTGACCAAATCAAACTCAAATTTTTTTTTCATAGAAGCTGACTTACAAGCAGGGGTAGAGGGTTTGGAACTATGGGAAATGAAGGGGGTGGCATTCACAGGGGAACTATCCCTAGGAGCAATAATCTAAGGCAAAGGCCTAGGGTTAGGCTCTGGATTGGGATTAACATCAACCTAGGATTTGTCTTCCTCATCTGCATTTTGATAAGGGATTTCTTGCCTAGTAGCCAAAGGATTTCCATGATGGTTATTAGCTAGGGCATACTTGTAGAGGGCAATCATAAGACCTTGGTGCAAAGGGGGATTTGCGCCATTCATGATATTCTGTTGCAAGGAAGATAATAGGTAAAAGGGTAGGTTAATACATTCATTATGATAGATATGGTTAAGTAGGGGAAAATGATAAGTGTGGACTATCATATATATTCCCTTTAATGTAAAATATATCATAATGAACATACTAACCAGAGCAAAAGGTGGTAGAAGTTCCTGCCAAGCGTACTCATTCTAAAATCAAGTAAGTTGCTCACCTTCATGAAGAAAATTGTCCACAAACACCTGATAGTTGACTCCAATTTTCTTAGCAACCTTTCTTCCTTGATTCCCCAGGCTTATTGCCTCCGCAATGAGCTAAGAAGTGAAATCAAATTTTACCGCTGCTATTGTCACCTGCTCTTTTCTCCAAGAGTTTGTGAATATTTCTGTCAAAATTTCATTATAACCTTTCATCGTCTCAAAGAATGAGACCATTCCCACCCTCCTAAACAACCTCCAGAGGTTGGCATTTTTCTTGAGAGCTGAGAAATTGGGAGGTTCTGTATGTTTTCTTGACCCATCCATTTTGGAACTCTGTAAACTTTTAGAATTTTTCTTCTGCAACCCTTTCTTCATACCACCACCACCCCTAGACAACAAAATCACCTTGCAGAGCACACAACAAAAATTATTTTGATGGTGAACACTTGTTAAAATGTTAGTTGAGAACCAACTGATAGAAGAGACATCTAACATAGTTTCCAGGAAAGAATTAGCATGATTACCTTTACTGATAATTAATATATCTAGATTTTCCATAGCAAGATGATCCTTGACTAAGAGGTGGGAAATGACATTTGGCACATCATAATATTTTGATTTGACACAAGCCTTAGAAATGAAATTAACCATGTGATCTTGGGTGTTCTTGGGAATGAAATAGAAATTAAATGTCGTACCTGGGGATATTTTAATACCTTTCGTACCAAGATTTCCATCATTAATATGTGAGTCCATTTCTTCATCAAATCTAAAAGTCCCCCTATACATTTTCATATTTATCTTTAAGCACTTTCTCTTTCATTGTCGAAGGCAACTGGCTAAACTCCCAATGGGTCCACGTATTACACATGAGTTCCACGTTGGGAGCACAGTCAACAGAGTGATTAACTTCCTTGAACACATGTTGGATGCAACATTGAATAAATAACTTCATAAGTTCCTTACAATTGTCAATTATATCCTTTAGTTCTCAAGGAACTGCAACACCACCTTTTAGAATGCCAACTATTAGTTTTGAGTGTCCTTCCAGTATGATCTTCTGAAAACCAAAGTCTATTAGTGTCTTAATTCCACCCCACACTTCCATAGCCTCAACTTTTTTGTTGGTGCAAATGCCCAAATTTTTCCCATATCCCACTATACAATCTCCAAGGTGATTTCTTAGCAAACCCCCCGCCCCAACAATGCTAGGATTACCTTTTGAATATCCGTCAAAGGTGCATTTAATCCATTCCCTTTCAGGAGGAGTCCACACTATAGTCTTCCTAGAGAGAAGATTAGTCCAATTGATATTGATATGGTCCTTCTTTATACCCTATAGCTACTTGATTCTTAATTCTTTATAAGTGGGCAAAATTTTTGACTAGTTGTACCCACCAACATCCACATTTTCTTGTATCTAAGCTTTTATTGACATACATAGCTCCTGGTTGTTTTTCTCAGTTTCCCTAAAGATCCTATTGTTCCTTTCCTTACATATGCCCCAAGTTATGAAAGGAGGGGTGTGGTTCCAAAGGTCCAATATCACCTTGTGGGAGTAAGGAATAAAAGACCAAATTTCAACAAAAGACTTCATGGTAAGAGGAAAGGCCCAATCAATGAGCAACCTAGGGAGGAAAAAGGACAAAACTTCTCTAGAGAAAAATAGTGAAAGAAAAGATGCATAACAGTCTCTTCTTCCTGCTTACAAAGGACACATCTGTTAACTAATTGAAACCCCCTTCTTACAAGATTATCAATAGTTAAGATTCTACCATGAGAGGTAGCCCACCAGAAATAGTTAAATTTAGGAGTTAGGTTTTTTATCCACACCTTATCCCAATGAAAATCCCTGCAATCAATTAGAGGTTTTTCTAATTCCTTATAGGCATTTTTTGACTGAGAAGCATCTAGACGGGTTCTTAATCCATAACCATTCATCTTTCCTATCTTTAGAGAACCAAGTTTCCTCCCCAATGAGGTTGTTTAGCCTTTGCACCATAGGCTCCTAGTTGTGTTGTATTTGACATCTCATATTGGCTCTCCTAAGCAAGATGTTAAATTCAATCCATTTCAGTTCATCTGCCTCCCAACTAATGTAACCTATCACCTTTTTACCGCAAATTCTAGTCGAACTCTGTTTTAGGGGGTTGAGGCCATTTATTGAGGAGAGAAGAGGCTCAAAAATCCAAGGGTCCTTCCAGAAATCAGTATCCTTCCCATTGCCTATACGCTTTTTGACACCCAGTTTTAGCACTTTTGGTTTTGATAAGGTGGTTCCAGAAGATAGAACCATAAGGCAGATTCGAGGAAGTGAGGAAACAACCAGGTTCTTTGTTCCTTAGGTATTATAATTGATGTGTTGACCTAAGGAAAAAGCATAGTCATTTAATATAGATTTCCATTGAGTAGCTTCACCAATTGATGCTTCACCAAACAAGATGGTATCATAAAAAAACTATTGATGGGAGTTAGGTAGGAGGCACGAAGCATCCTTGACTCCTTTCAACACTTTAGAATCAATGAGTTTTTGAATATTCCTTCCAAGGACCTCTACAACAATTATAAACAAATAGGGGGAGAGAGGGTCTCCTTGTCTAAGGCCATGAACACATGAGAAAAAACCCTGAGGGACTCCATTCACTAACACGAAGCACTTTGGAGTATAAACATAGGCAATGAGCAACTTGAGGAATCTCCCTTCAATCCCAAATTTCTTAAGAACAACAAAAAGGAATGACCAATAGACTCTATCATAAGCCTTAGATATGTCAATTTTTAGGGCCATCCTCAGATTTTTTACTTAGGTCCATTGAGTGAAGGATTTCATGGGTTGTTATGACAACATCCAAGATGTTTCTACCTTGGAAAAATCCTTTGTGGTTTGGGGCTATCATTTTACTCAACACAACTTTTAGTCTAAACACAACTAACTTTGAGAAGATTTAATACACTGTGTTACATAGACTGATGGGTCTAAAGTCCTGCATTGATGAAGCATCTTCCTCCTTTGGGATAACTAAAATGAATGTGGCATTCATTTGGTTAAGAAGCCTTCCCAATCTAAAGAAATCTCTATTCACATTTAATAGGTCAGTATTCACAAAATCCCAATAAATTTGGAAAAATGTCAGAGGAAACCTATTCTGCCCTAGGGCTTTGTAAGCCCCAAAGGAAAAAACATGTTTAACCTCATGGAGAGAAATAGCTCTGGTCATTACCTTTAGGTCTTGCTCAGTAATAATTTAAGGAATCACTTGAAGGATATCATCAAATACCTGATTAGCATCCCTTGGACCATTCTGGAAGGAGGAGTAGAAGTTCACAACTTCCTCAACAATTTCTCTTTTAGTAGTCACCATAGTTCCATCCTCTTTCTTAAGCTGTCTTATCCTATTCCTGCTCTTATGTTTCATTGTGGACTGGTAGAAGAATTTGGTATTATGGTCTCCTTCAATAAGCCACTAAACCCGAGATTTTTGTTCCCAAAAAATCTCCTCTTGTTTGTTGACCTTAACCCATTGAGATCCTAGGTTACGCTCATGATTGCAAATGTCATCATCCACCTGGTGAACCTCCATTCTATCCTGCACTTCCTTTAGGCTTTCCCCCAAGTATTTTTTAGTGTCAAAGATATTACCAAAAGTTAATTTGTTCCATCCTTTCACTCTTTGCTTAATTCTTCTCAACTTCTCCACTAGGAAAAACATGGGGGTACTAACTGTGGGTTTTGACCACCAATTCTAAATAAGGGCAACAAAGTCAGGGTGAAGAGTCCACATAGTTCAAATTTGAAAGGGAAAGGGAATTTTATTAGCATCAAAATTTCTATTAAGCAAGATGGCATTATGGTCAAAACCAGATCTTGGGAGGGAAAAGAGGGAAAGACGTTGAAAAATCTTCCAATTAGAAGAGACTAGGAACCTATTCAACTTCACTTGAATTGGATGATTATCAAGCCTCCTGTTGGACTATGTGAACTTAGATCCAAGAAGAGGAACATCAAAAATCCCAACAAAATTAAAGAAGTCGGCCAAATCCATCATACTTTCAGAGTATTCATCTAGTCCCCCCAAGTTCTCTGAGGGTAAAAGCGGTGAGTTGAAGTCACCACCCAACATCTAGTAGTACTCCATTATCCCATAACTATAGTCTATCCCTACTAAAATTGGGAGCATAGATATTTATTAAATTCCATTTTTCTGAAGAAGGCAGGTCTTCCAGGGTCACCATTAGACAATTATTTCTAGAAAATCCTATAGAGCCTTTAAATTTCAAGGGATTCCAAAAAGTAACTATTCCCCCCAGAGCCCCTTCAACATCACTCAAATAGTAATTCACACTAGGCCAAATTTTCAAAACAGCCTTATCAAAGGTCTCTTTCTTCATTTTGGTTTCTTGAAGGAGCATGACATCCACTTTGTTATCCAAAATACACGTTTTGACCAAAAAATGTTTATAAGGGCTATTTAGGCCCTTGATATTCTAGGAGAAAATCTTCATATTCATAACAAGTCTGTGGAAGAAACACCTGGAAGTTGTTATGAGAATAGCCAACATCATTTCTTTTGACTTCATAACCGTGATTGAATCCAAAGTTTTTTGTCTGCTTGAGGCCACATCACACACCGTATATTTGTTTCTAGATTCCTTTTGAGAAGGTCTTCCAACCTTAATTCCTCCCCCTACATCCAGTTTCTTT
Source organism: Sequoia sempervirens (assembly GCA_007258455.2). Taxonomy (NCBI): domain Eukaryota; kingdom Viridiplantae; phylum Streptophyta; class Pinopsida; order Cupressales; family Cupressaceae; genus Sequoia; species Sequoia sempervirens. The sequence continues at coordinate 210,127 of VDFB02008029.1, read as the reverse complement.
TTCTTTTTTGACTTGCTTGTAGCCTGTTTCAAATCTTCATCATCCTCTCTGTTAGAAGGATGAGGGGGAAAACCTAAAATAGCCAAAGAGTTGATCAGGTTCCCACCAACCTTCTGAGAAAAGGGGATATCCCCTAAAGATTGAGAAGGGATGGAAGGATCATTAATAGTTTGTGACACAATTTCCCCTTCTTTCGCCACTTCCACAACAATCTCATCCATATCAACTTTATTAGGAGCCAATTCATTGATTTCCCTTTGGTTCGTTTCCAACTCCTCATGAGAATTTACAACTATATTCCCCTCAGCAACCTTTGAATGCTGCAATCTAGGGAATAGTATTCCATCCACTGAAGTCTTTTCCACACTTGTGTAGACAGTCAAAATTTGTCCTCATAATCATCTTATTTTTTGTCTATTAATTAAATGGATATTATTATCTGTTTAATTAATTCATTTAATACTTTCTTCTATCCATTCATTCATTCATTAATCATTAACATATTATAAGCATTTATAAGCATTTATCCATATTATACGCATTTATAAGCATTTATCCATATTAGAAGCATTTATTCATTCATTTATATAAGCATTTATCCATTTACATAATCAATATTTTATCCATTTCAAATTACTCCATTTGCATAATCATTAAAATATCCATGCATTCAATTCATAAATCATTAAATAATTTAATCTTTATCCATTTACATATTTCATTAAATCATTTGCATATATAAATCCATTTATTTAAATCATTCATTAATTCACAAATCCACTTTATTATAAACTCCTAAACCTCCACCCTATCATAAATCCTCCTATTTATTTCTTTTATTCCCATCAATCTCACTTGATTAAGCAATATGGGATAATATTCATTTCTCCACTTCACTCTTTTATCTCACATCTCTCTCACAACATGAATATACCATGAGGACATCTACAAATCCCTCTTTCTTCTCACCATTGACAACACACACATATTCGATACATGCACATTGAATTTTGATCATACAATCCTTTCTTCCATTCATCATAGCTTCTTGTTGCACTTGTGCTTGTGAAAATTTGAGAGCACTAAATGCATAAATCAAGATCTTGGTGAATATGAGAACAATGGAGTGAATTTTCCTTTTGAATGCATATGTTTTTTGTAGTGTAGTATTTCATTTTGCATGTGTTTATTTAGGAAAGGCTTCATTGGTGTTATGTTGAAGCTTCGATTTTGAGTTTATAGATCTAAATTAGCTTTTTCAGTTTTCAACATAAACACCTTGCAACCCATATCCAAAGAAACAACATGAGGCTCGAGACAGGTAGTGTCCTAGTCCATTGAAACCTCATAATTCAAAGGGGGAGAATTTTTTAGGATTTTAGTACCACCTCGACCATTTTAAACCTTGTTGAGAGGGGCTTTAGAATTAGCCTTGGAATCCTTAATCATAGGCTCAATTAAGGCCAAATTTCTTATAGGACTGACAAAATTGTCTTGCATTTTCATAGTCTAGAGGTTGGGACCATTTTCTAAACTTTTATTTAAGAAGCACTAAGGTAGGAATAACAGTGTTAACAACCACCTTAACACAAATCCAAGCATAAACTAGCTGATACTTTTCTTGGGTTATCTTGTCAACAACCAGGAGTCTTCCAAAGGAGTTGGCAATCCCTTTTAATATTCCCAACTCCCAAAACTCAAGGCGTAGCTTAGGAAGGCATACCCAAGTAGAGGCCGTAGCACCCAAGTCAGCAAAAGGGTCAAAGCCTAGTTTCCATTTACACAATGAGAGGAAGTTTTTGAAACCAACATCAAAAGCCCAGAGAGTTCTTGTTAAGACCTTTAACATATCCTCGTATACAACAAAGGAGAAAAGGAAGATACCTTTGGGAATTGCACTAATAAAGACACTCCCTTTTAAGTTCCAAATAGAAGTAGCGCAAAGCCTTATCGGTTCAATATTCGGTCGGTATGTTAGGAATTTTCCAACCAATGACAGCTTGAGGCAGTCCATAACTTTCATCATTAGCGCTTCAGGGAAGTCTATTTCCCTACCTAGAACTTAACAGGACATGGACTCTGTGTTCAGTCTTCCCATAGCTAGCAAGCTGGCACCCACCAGTTTTTCCACAAAATAAGCAAGTTCTTTTTCAGAGAAGAAATATTCCAAACCAAAGGATGGGGATAAAGGCATCTTTCCAGAAATACCAATTGTCCTTCCTGTAGGGGAAGGGACAGAGGTATGAGAAGGGGAACCAACATGGGGAACAACATTTTTGGAAGTAGTAAAGGGAGACATAGTGCCAGACAAAGAAACAATGTTCTTGGAATGGGAAGCCTTACCGCCCCCCTTGCCCGACCAACCCATCAGTCAAGTTAGAGTAGGAACAATAGAAATTCAAAAAAATCTATATGGGAAAGTTACAAAGCAGGGAGACGAATGAAAGCGTATGTTCTTTGCATTTTATAATGTTTCTAAATCTAATACCAATGTTATTAATGTCAACTATAGTCATTAGAGGGTCTTCTTGCTTTTTTACTTTCTGGGCAAGAGTTCTTGTAGATAGAACATAATATTTGACGAATTCACACGAATATGAGCCATCAATGCATTAACATTCATTGTCTTGGTAGAAGAAGGGAAGAGGATATTTTGCAAGGATTTTTGAAGCATACCTTGATAAATTAGAGTAGACTGAAGCAAATCCCATAGTGAGATATTGGCCGAAGTAACTCAAAGTTGGTCAACAAGATCATAATCACTAGGTGATTTAGTTGTAGGTTTAGGTGTTGGAGCAAGGCTTGGTTGAGAAGGTGGTAGAGAATTATGAACATAAGTAGGCTGTTTCAAATTTTGTTGTTTTCTCCTAGTATTATACATATATCCTACAACATTATAAGACAAATCTATAGCTTTTAAGAATCTTGTGTAAAGGTCTGACAGGTCATTAGAAACTAAAACACTATCAATAGAATGAATCATCTTAGGAGAAGGGCTAGCTGAAGTCAAGTAAATGATGGGTCTCTTAGGCCTTTGAGGAGCCACAAAGATAGTCACTACATTTACAAACTCTTCAACTTGTGAAGAGGAAGTGGATGGTTGTGATGAATAAGTTTGCTTAGGATATCTATAGATAAGAGAAGACGCCTCTAAGAAATCATCCAAGGCATCATCTAGCATATCAAAATCTTCCTTAGAAAAAAGAATTATCATAAACATTAAAATATTGCAGGAAAAGATCTGACATGATTTACGTTCACATCAGGTTCACCAAAATGTGGATGGGATTCACTACTCTTATGTCTCAAAGAAGAGTTAGCAGGGAATGAATTGCACTTGGTCACCTCAAGACTAATTGAAATGATCAAGATGAAAGAGATTGCAAAAATATGCTAGAAGTAGAGCTTCTGGAATGACAACAAATAGAGGACTTCAGGGACTGAAAAAGAAGATTGCAGAGATTTCTGAGACAAAAGGAGAATCTCTCGGCCAAAGGACATTTGTGCATGAGTGGGATGACAACATGGCACATTGTCTCTCAGGGATGAAAGAGTGGCACACTATCATCTTAGGTATGCACTGGCATCTCATACGGACAAAGAACTAAACCTTCACATAGAACTCAAAGTATCTACTGACTATTCCAGATCTAAGGTCTATTTAATTTACTAACTTAACAGAAAGTGGGAATATTGATAAATGAAAAAGAGAGAAATATATCAACTCACCAAGGGTCATGCACTTTGGAGCCTCTCGTAAAGCTTCACACAAGCAACTTGCACACAAGGCGAATGAGGAAAAATATTGGGGCTATTTTGGGGCTTGCCACAGTCAAACCCCCATTTTGTTGTTCCCACCTCCACAGATAGCCAGATAGATAGAGAGAATAAAAGACACAAAGTAAAGTAAACATTAAGAGTGATAAAAGCAAACCCCATGATGGAGGAGAACCCGTATCACGAAATAGACACAAGAGTGATAAAAGAAAAATTTTCTAAGGAGGAGAACCTATATCACAAAATATAGACATGATAGATTATGCCAGAAAATTGACAAAAAGACAAGAGAGTGTTACCAATAGTCTATGGATCCCTCATGGCTTGATAGACGTGATGTTGAGCACTTGCAAGAGAGCTTTGGTTGTTGGTGAGACTTCAATCCGATAGAGCTTCACTGTAGAGATGTAATGGAGAAGAGAGGAGCAAGAGAACAAGTTGGAGTGAATTAGAGTGAGAAGTCTTGCAAACAAGAGTGAAAAGGAGTTTTATGTAGCTGCATGAGGAGGAAGAGCTGTCACACATGTGGTGAAGGTTGTCAAGAGGTGGTTGTGTGGTGAAGGTTGTCCCTAAACAAAGATTCATAGTTTTTCCATGACAATATGTGTCATGAGCAAAGGCTTCCAAGATTCCTCATTTGAACTCGTAAAGCTTGGGGACGCTAGTGTGTTGTGCAAACATTCACGCATGCACAAGTTTACAACTTATAATTTTATGAGAATGAGGTGGAAGACTATTATTGCCTCATCATTGGTCCTTATGGAGTTGAAATCACAAAATTTTGACTCATAAGGTTCTTTCCATAAATGTGGCTAGGCGCCATAAATACAAGGGGGCAAGTGTGCAACTGTGAAATTTCCACGAGGTGTAATTTTATGACATTGCAACTATGTTCAAATATCCTAATAAAAAAAGGTGTGGTGAAAATTTATTATGATAGTTATATTGTGATCTACCTAGCTAAGAACTCAAAATTTCATGCTAGGACTAAGCAAATTGATGTACTATAATTTTATCAAAGATATGGATGAGGATGACAATGTGAAGCTAGTTAAGGTATAAACTTTGATGAATGTTACATATATTCTTCAATTAAACATGTGATCATAAAGAAGTTTAGATGGTGTTCAAAGTCTATTGGCTTCTTGGCTCTAGTAATTAAATCATGGTGTTGATACTCCCTTTTCTCTTACGAGTGAGGAAAAATGATGTCTTAAACTTATAATTATAAGAGGTTAATATATTAAGTGTGAGGGGTCACAAAGGGGGTACCCCCTTGTGGAGTCCAAGGGGATGAACCCCTCGACATGCCTTGAAAGCCATATTTTATGTATATTTTATTATTTTAAATTTCAAATGTTCATCATTAGGTCTTAGATCCGATGGTAGATATTTTGTTTACTTGACTTTCCTTAGAAGGAAACCTTATTTTCTGAGGGTATTATATTACAGTTTTGAATTATGATGTATTCTAAGAGTTTGATAGTTGTTGTGTTGCCTTCAAATCTCTGGTTGGTGATACTCCTGTGAGAAGATTGCTCTGCAAGTATATTATAATCTTCATGACTTTTAAATAATATATTGGGTGGATTTTGGAGTGTGGGGTTTTTCTCCCAAAATAGTTTTCTCCATGTAAATCATTGTGTTTTGGTATGCATGATATTTATGTTTATTTTTGTTTAATTCTATAACTATTGTAAATATATGAAAAAGTTTTACATTACCCTTTTCTCAAGGTTAGTGTAGGAAGATGTTTCGCTACCTTAGTTATTCCTTACATCAAGGTATTCAAAGAGTGGGAGAATGTTAGGAAAATGTGTCTCACCTTGCAATTACAAAACGTTACTATTTATAGTAAGTATATATTTGAGCATGAATGTGTCCAAAAGTTTCCCCAAAGCTACAAAATTACCAAATAAATGTGTTGGTAAAGTTTCCACCCAAAATCATGTCTGGTTTTTAGGATATTAAAGTTTTTATTTTTAAAAGTTTTAAAGTTAAGTTTGAGGCACTCAAATGTAATTTTGGGCTTGAAAGTGGTCATAACTAGTGAAGTGGGTTATGTGTTGATAGAGAACTTTACAATATTTCTAACAGTTCAAATGGTTTGTCAATTGACCTCTTAGATCAAAATTTATGGCCTTTAAAAGTTGAGTCTCTTGAAATGAAAAATATGAAAATATGTTGTACACAAAAAGAGCCAACTAGGCCCTTGGTTATTTAACCTAGTTTATGCATGTGTATGCTTAGATTATAACTCCATTCTCTTTTGGAATTTCACCTCCATAGCTTTGACCTTTTGAGATTCCACTTACAAGTATGGAAATTTGAGAAATTTTATTTTTCTTTTTAAATTGCATATCTTGTATTTTTGATACTATCACCATTATCTAACCCCATGAAACTAGCAAGATGTAAGGATTTATAGTTAAATATTAGACTAGGAAAATGTGGTCATGCTATTTTTTATTATATAAAATTGGAATTTTGACCCCCTTAACCTAACTTCATGCTACTAGTAAGAAGCAAGGGATCACCACCAAAGGTTAGGAAAGGAGAGTAAGGGATTAGGAACAATCATGAGACAGTTGACTCCTAATACTTTTCCCTTGTTTAGGAGAATTAGAAAAGACTTTCCATTAGCTTCTATTAGGTAGCATGGTTTTGAAAACTTTCTTTATTTTAGACAGGACTAATTGAAAAATAAGATGAGGATCAATTTAAAGCTAAAATCTAACTTTTATGTTAAAATTATTAGGAATGTACAGGGGAAATGACAATAATAATTTTGATGAACCTATGATTTATTAAGACAACCTATATTAACAAATTTGGATTCCATATTAGGATGATAATTGAATAAAATAAGACCACTAATAAATGCAATGGTGGAAACAATGAAATGCATGTTTTTTTTTGATATATGAATTTTATGATGTTTTTTCTTTTTAATTTCTTTGAGATATATTCCTTTTATTGTTGAAAACTTTTAGAGACTAAGAAGGGGGGTAATCAATCTACACAAAACTTAAGCCCTTCCGAAGCTTAATTTTTTTTAGCATAAATCAAACTCCTTTAGCAAATAAAGATCAAACTTTAAGCAAAGTATTAATACCTTCAAAAAAACTTACCAATAAAAGATATAGCAGTAATCAGATCAACAACAAAGAGAAAGAGATAGAGAACACACACATGAACAAGGAGACACCAAATTTACATGGAAAACCCAATGAGGGAAAATCATCATGAGAGTTAATTAACAATATAAGGCTCACTGCCTTAGAGAAAGATACAAAAAGGACTTGCAACATTTAAGTACCAACCAAATCTACGAGCAAGATACAAGGACTTGATGAGATTCACTATCTCAGAGCAGGATATACAAAAGATAAATAAGAGAATTACAAAGATTTCCAACACAACTCCCTGTTGTATGAGGTTTTCAAGCTTAATTGATCGTTCCTTTCACAATCATTAGCACTATCTCTACTAGATATTCAATGCATTTCTCACACACAATTTTTTGCACTTTTATACTTCATGTTGTTGCATCTAGAATGATATTGCATTTATATCCACTACAACACTTTAATTCTTCAATTAGGTTGTCTAGGAAGAGAATAAATGAATTCAGTTGGTCGACCACCAAAGCATAATGTGGTCATATCTCAAGGATAGAAAGGACCAAAAAATATTAACACTCCTTTCTATGTGATCCGAAATGATTTGCATGCAGAAACACATCAACCTAAGTTGGAATCAAGGAAATGTGTGGATGAAACATTGAAGCACTTAACCAGTCTACTCATAAACATTCTTTTAATTTAATTTACTTGATGTGATCGTAAAATGGATAGGTTAGGACCCAAATATATCATGAAACATCTTCCATTGTTGGCACAACCCCCCAAGCACATGGCCCAAGCAAAGGAACAAGCCTTGTCAGCCAGATGTCCACAGATAACCCATAAAGCCAACACAAGACACAATGCAACACCAAACAACCAATTAGAAACATGTGTATCACATAGGGATGTTACTTCAACATCCAACATCAATTCCATAAACTTATTTCATAGTCATGTCATCAACAAACACCACATAACACATAGGTGCAAAAAATTTTGTTCAAGAGACACAAGATACATAATCAAATGATGTAACATTTGTAGAACAACTTCCAAACCATTTCAGAATATGAGAATAGAACTGAGACATTGCATAGATGTTGTGAGCACATTCACCAAGCTATAGGAGCAGAGGCATCAAGGTTGAGAAATGTGAAGCATTTCCCAGACCAGTCCAAACAACTAGCAACACTACCAACTTTCTGCAATTCACAAGAACCTCCTCAACAACACAGGTGACCTAAAAAGATAGGATTGAAATGTACACATAACACTGACATTGAATACCAAATTGGAAGATCAAAACTATAATAGTGGAGTAATGTAAAGCATTCTCTCAGATAGACTTTAATGCAACTTCCTGAACCAAAATCATTTGAGAAACTTGTGGAGACCATAACTTCCTTTTAGAAACACATATATATCAAGAACATTAGGAGAGAGTATGAGACAAACTATAGACTTTTCACAACATCTCTCCAACATTATTCATGCTTCTAATCCTCATCTTAATTTATTATCATGAAAACAACTCTGCTGATAGTAATAATGCATTATATGAACATCAACAACAATACTTCTTTCATAACACATGACATCGAATCATGAAATTCTTCAATTCTTCTTTGATAAGGCATGGAATCCAACCATGAACTTCATCAATTATTCAATTGATGTTAGCCCAAACTGAATATAACAAAGACAACCAATGCCAAGGACTAACAACATATGGTGCTGACATCAATTACAACTAAGAATCAATATTGACAATTGCTGCAATAATATCCTTAGTGTTAACATCAATGACAAGATCATTAGTGTTGACATCAATGACAAAAACACAACCATTAGTGTTGAAATCAACGGAAATAACTTCCAACAATCTCTCCCTTTAGCATTGATGGCAACACATTGCTCACTCTCCCCCTTTGACATCAAGGATAAAGGGCCAAAACACTTTTGCACAAGGAAGCAATACTTTTTCTATCTTTAGGAGCAAAGGGAAAAAGGATATTCTATTGAAGCAATAACACATGATCCCCCTTTGACCAACAACACTTATTTTTCACATACATATATAATAACTACACAATTTCTTCAAGACTCCCCCTTACTACTAGCTCCCCCTGAAGGGTAGCACCCATCAATCTAGGAGAAAGGATATGGCATGAATTTCTTCCCCTGGAAAGATTCATCTTTTATGCATCTAGTTAGAATGAGGGGAAATGACCCCTAGCTTCTACATTAGATACTCAAAAGTATCCTTTGAAAGACCCTTTGTAAAAAATATCTACAATCTAATCCTTTGTAGGCACATACTCCACTTTGACTTCATGTTCTACAACTTTCTCTCTTAGAGAATGGTACCAGATTGAGATGTGTTTAGTCCTTGAATGCATTACCGTATTCTTAAAAATTTTAATAACACTTGTGTGTATGTGAAATGTGGGAAATATTAGTAAATCAACACAAACCTTAATGAAATGAATTATATCAAAGATTTGAATCAAGTAAACTACTCTATTTTGCAGTTAAACAAATCTTTTAAGAACGTCTCATTGTCCTCTATTCTCAAGGATTTATTAAACCATTTGGCCCTCATATTTTTGTGTGCACTATGGTTGTTAAAATGACAACTTGTAAACAAGATAATATTCAATATGCACGCCAATTAAATTCCTACGTGAAACTATATGATGAAAATGATAATGGATACTATGATGAATGTATGATGGTGTTAGATTATTTGAGGTAGATACTATGGTATGGAGATAGGATGATTCTACATATGCTCAAATGCTAACTATGAATATGCTAATCTAAAATGCAACTATGATGCAAAGGATGACATAAAATCAACTATGAAGCAAAGTGTGATTCTAAGATCTAACTATGAAACAAAACATGATATGAAATGTAACTATAAGACTCCAAAATGCTCCAATGCTCAAACGATATTCCTGCATGATAAATTTACTCAAATATGGATGCAAAATACAATGGCAAAGGGTTGTATTTATAGGCTTTTTCCAAGCATCTTGTGATGTGGCAACGATCGACAATCCAGATTCAAACAAGAGGAATGAATGGTGGAGATGGAGAGAATCAAGGTGTCCCCTTGACCAAAGACAACATGCCAAATGGATGGAGGAATCTCTTGACCAAAGGAAACATGCCAAATGGATGGAAGAATAAAGTGTGGGAAGAAAAGACCATGTGTTTGAAAATTGGCTGAAGAAGTGTGTGAGGAATAAGCCATGTGTTTGAAAATAATTCTAATTTAAAAATTAGAATTATTTAATTTCATGTGACCTTGGTGAGGTGGCATAAAAATTTGTAGACATGTGCTTGAATTCCTACTCTGGGATTAGTGAAACTTAATTAAATAAAACAAGCTTATGAAATTTGTTTATTTAATTAAATTAGAAGAATATGATTTTTAGATTTGAAGAATTAGAAAAAATGAACAATATAAATAAATTGAGAATTTATTTATACGTAGTCGAATATTAATTAAATAACTAGTATTTAATTAATTAGATGTCATGAGCAATTTTAGGTGTATACATTTTGCACCTCTTTGAAGTAATGTGTTTACACATTCCTTCAAATAAAATTTTTGATACTGATGCTGAGAAATTTTTTTCTTTCGATGCCCTAGATGTTGATTTTCAGATATTGATGGACATATGCCCCCTCAGGAGATAAATCGATGAATTTTGGAATTTTTAGGATTTTTGGAAAATTTTGAAATTTTTGATGATTTTTCGATGATTTGATAATGATTTCAAAACTTTATGCTTCAAAAATGATTTATCTCCCGAAAAATGATGTAGAAGTCAGCAAGTGATAATCTGATTAATTAAGGCCCCTTTGAAAAATAAAAATAAAACAACCCCATAAAATGCCACTTCATTAACCTTTAAAAGGTTAAAAAGTTGATTAGAAAGGTCATTTGTGCATTTTTCAATTTGAAAACTTTGTGAGTGAGAGTGATTGAGCAAACTTGGAGAAAAATGATGATCCCTTACCACACACACCGGTTCGAGTGAGTCAGGTGGCACAACCGCCCAACAGCGTATGGACCTTCAGTGAGTACCTCAAAAATTGCCTCATATTTCGTGCATTATGTTTTTTCCTCCCTTTTTCGTTTCAATTCGGTTTTAAAATGTTTTAGTGCATTAGGAGACCAAAATAGCACATACATAGACTATTATAGTGCATTGACTAGTCTAGCATATAGGGTTACCGATGTAGCGCATAGGATAAATGAATTAGTGCATAGGATAAATCAACACATAGGTGACCCAAAGTAGCGCAATCATGAACTATTTTAGCGCATAGAATAGTCTAGCGCATAGGGAAATTAGATTAGTGCATTGATTAAATGGTATAGTGCATTGAGTACTTTGGCGTATTGGGACTCTATTCTGGTGCATTGGTGAAATTTTTCGGCGCATAGCGCAATTCAGTGCATTGAAAGTCTATTTTAGTACATTGATGAATTTCTCTAGCACATTGGGTTTTTTAGTGCATAGAAAGAATATTCTAGCGCATTGGTGAAGTTTTAGGCCAAATTGATGATTTTCTTGATTGGAATCCTTGATGTCGATGATGTTTGATCATGTCAGTCTGTGATTTGATGATGATTGATGATGTTGATAGGTTAGATGTCCATTGATCTCATGATAGGTGAGATTCAATGATAGGATGATGATAATTGACCTCATGATAGGCGAGGTTGAATTGATTGATGTACCTCATGATAGGCAAGGTGCATTGATTGAGGTGATAAACCTCATGATAGTCGAGGTCGATTTGATTGAGGAACCTCATGATAGGTGAGGTGCATTGATTGATTTGATAAACCTCATGATAGGTGAGGTTGAATTGATTGATGTACCTCATGATAGACGAGGTGCATTGATTGATTTGATAAACCTCATGATAGGCGAGGTTGAGTTGATTGATTTGATAAACCTCATGATAGGTGAGGTTGAATGATAGATTGATGCTCACAAGATTTCATCAAAGTCTCACTAGAGCTGATTAGATTGATATGTTGATTGATTTGGATTGATTGATTGATGTTGGTTGATTGATGGGTTGACTTACAATTTATTGATGATAAGAGCCTTTGACTAGTTTACAGATCAGAGAGCAGTTCCTGAGGACTTGGGATATGATTCATCATTTGTCACAACCTGAGATAGCTATTATTACATGATGTGGGTTATCCTCTCTTATTGATATGCCCCAGATCAGGATCAATAGGGGGTTGTTGACAACCTTAGTGGATAGGTGACACAGTGATCATAACACTTTCCATTTTCCCACTAGTGAGATCATAGTGACTCCTGAGGATGTATATCATATTTTTTGGATTCCAGTGGTTGGAGAGTTGGTCATATATGATGCACATGACAGGGCGGGATTGATGCGCTGCGTAAGGTATTTCAGGATGATACAATTAGTGATTACAAGATTTCATGGAGGGACATTGTTGATGCATACGCCACATTTCCTTTTGTATTAGCTGGTTTCATTAGAGGGTTCCTTTGTCCTGACCACAGGTCAAAGGGTCTCTCAGTGGGATGGGGCAAGATTTAAGAGAGCATGATTGTGTATGGGACAATATATTCATGGGGTTGCTATATGCAAGCCCATCCCTACCATGATTTTCACCAGGTGGTATATCTACGTGGGGCTAGTCTATCAGCGGGAGTCACATTGCTCCAGGTCTGGGCTTGGGAGCATATAGCAGTTAGTCAGCTCATGGGAGATAAACATAGGCCAACCCTAAGGCCCTATGTTCATATCTATGCAGGTCAACTTGCTCAACCTAGGATAGGAAAGTTGGAGTATTAGAGGAGGGCACTGGTTGATTTGGAGGTAGTGGTATGGTGGCCATATGTTGATTGTGAGCAGTGGCCCGAGGATGACACAAATATGTCGTATTTGTTTTAGTCGATGTATTTGATTGGTCAGACTCACTTCATTATTGAGGGATTCATGTTACTGAGAGTTCTAAGATATTATGGACGGGTTCAGGCCATGCCCCAGGGGTATCCCATTATGCACGGTGGTGACATGATGTGACAAAGTGGGGGTCATGTTTGTCTTATGATGTAGCTGTTGAGCACTATCAGGCATTACTGACCATCGTTTGGGAGGTGCACCCAGAGACCACTAATGCTCCAATATTAGAGGATTATGCCATGTATATGCTTACACATCCATTCACATAGATCATAATTCCATATGAGCCTGCACCATTGTTAGCGAAGGAGGAGGTAGGAGGTCATGGGCGGAGGCGATGGAGAGAGGAGGCAAAGGAGGAGTAGGGAGAGGAGTCAGAGGAGGAGGAGAGTAGCGATGACGGTGATGGAGATGGAGAGGAGAGCGATGGGGATAATGGAGGCGATGGAGGAGGAGGGCCAGGTCCTAATGTCAGAGAGATGAGAGTGCCTCGCAAGAGGCGATTATTAGTGGCCCTGTCACAACAATGGGTACAGATCCGACTACCATCTCAGTGGCAGTAGATGCCGATTGTTGTGTTATAGGTGCAAGTTTAGATGTTGTAGGGATAGTTGGAGCAGGTACAAGCTCTTCTTATGTATGAACTTGGGCAGGTGTAGACTTTGACGGCTAAGAGAGATGCTGCTAGGCAGTAGGTGCAGTGATAGCTTGCATAGATATAGGCCCAAGTGTAGGGATAGGTACAAGGACAGGTATAGGGGAAGATTGCCACATTGACTACTGAGAGGGATGCCCTAAGATGATGGGCAGAGTAGGATAAGGGCATTACCCGAGAGGCTACAACGGGCTGCAGTGGTTGTGGGTACATTAGATTATTTTAGAGAGATTTTCCTTACTACTCAGGAGGACGAGTTCTACAGGGGCCAATATCATGATGTGGTTTCTCCAGAGCGGCGGGAGAGCTTTGCAAAATATCGGTCTAGTTGGTCTCAGTCTTAGACTGTTAGTGTGGGTTTTACGTAGCCATTGCTTGGAGATCAGAGAGATCCTGGTGTGGGGTCATCAGGTGGAGGGGGAGGTACTGGTCCTAGCATGCCAACACCATCTAGGGGGAGCACGACATAGCTCTAGTTTATGGTTTTTTGATGTATTTCTGGACATGTATACACTCTTTATTCAATTGAGACATTGATGATATTCTTCTTGTTAGATTTTATGATACACTGCCATTTTTGATATTGATGTTGTAGACACCTAAATTTGGACAATTAATTTATCCAAATTTATCCCTTTCATCTAAAATTCCTTATATTTGCATTAATTAAGTAATATTACTATTATTTAATTAATACCCTTAATTCTGCCAAATCCCTAAGGTATTTAATTAATAATTAAATACCTTATCTCTTCAATCCCCCTTTCATCAAATGGATTAAATAAATATGACATTTATTTAATTCCTCACATATCACATCACTTTTCCTTAATCTTAATCAACCTCTTAATCTCTTCATTAGGGATGTGAACATGCCTAATCCTTGATTAGGATGTGTCACATCCTCCAACTTTTGAAAGTTGGCTTCTAATCCTCATTATCATCTAATTATCTTCTAATTACTGATTAGTTAAGCCTAATTAGTACCTTGGTCAACTCTCCCCATCCCCCAAGGAATTTTTAATTCCTTTTTATTCATCCATAGGCTCCTCTCTTCCCCATGTGAATTTTTAATTCACTTTTATTCCTCCTAGAATCCCCTTTTCCCATGCATCTTCTAGAATATTTGACTTGTCACATCAAGTCACATGTGGACAAGTGCTTCCATTTTTGGAACCTTGTCTTGTCCATGGGATTCTTCCAAGCATGTGAATTTTTAATTCACATTTATTCACCCAAGATTCTTCTCATCCCTCAATATACTTCCAAGGTACATGTCCTTCTTACACATCATGTACCTCCCTTCCACCTCACTTCCACATCATCTTATCCTTGGCCATCTCACATTCCACATGTCAAGATGTGAGGGCTTGTGAGTCCTCAACTCACCATAGCCCTACATCTTGACCTTGGTGGCTCAATCTCAACCATTGAATTCTCTAGAAAATTCAAAATTATCTATAAATATCCCCTCCTCTAAGGCATTAAAAAAGAAGAGAACACTTAGTCATTTGAGCAACCTTATGCTGTCATTTTGTGCACTCATTTTACAAGCATTTTTCTCTCATCTAGCCATCAATTTAGCCATTTGCATTTGCATCCCACTATCTAGTTAATCTTGCATTTAGCTACATCAATAGCCATCTAAGGAGCATACAAAGCAATCCAAATCAAGGGCCAACCAAGGAATTTCAACAACAAAGAAGGTATAATCATCTTGTGATCTTAATTTTAGCTTATTTCTTTGTTTTATCATTTCTTAGGCTAATATTGAGGTGTCCCTTTGTGTTTTTCTTTCATTGCATTATTGTTGCTTTTGCATATTTAGGGTTGATAAACATTTAGGATCACATTTCTGACACGCCCGGTGGGACCCACAAGTGGGTTCCTCTATTTTACGTTTGTTGTTGTTGAGATTGTTTATAGGAACAGGTTGCAGAGGGGCGACTACGCCCTCCTGGTTCACTGCAGAGGGGCGACTACACTCTCCTGGTCACTGCAGAGGGGTGACTACGCCCTCCTGGTCACTGCAGAGGGGCGACTACGCCCTCCTGTTCACTGCAGAAAGGCGATTACGCCCTCTGTTTCATTGCAAAAAGGCGATTATGCCCTCTATTTCACCGCAGAAGGGTGACTACGCCCCTGATTAAACTTTGTTTGTTAACATTTCACTGCAGAAGTTCAACTGTGCCCTCTTGCTACTGCAGAAGTTCAACTGCACCCTCTTGCAGCTGCAAAAGTTCAACTGTGCCCTCTTGCTGCTGCAGAAGTTCAACTACGCCCTCTTGCTGTTGCAGAAGTTTAACTACGCCCTTTTCCATATCCTGTTTCTAACAAGTTTGCTGCAGCGGGGCGGATACACCCTATTCCATATTCTATTTCTAACAAAGTTTGTTGTAGCGGGGCAGATACACCCTCTTCCATATTCTGTTTCAAACAAGTTTGTTGCAGAGGGACGGATACACCCTCTTCCATATTCTGTTTCTAACAAATTTGTTGCAGAGGGGCGACTATGCCCTCTTGGTCACTGTAGAGGGGCGAATTTTCCCTCCTGGTTACTACAGTGGGGCAAATTTTCCCTCTTGGTTACTGCAGAGGGGCGAATACGCCCCAAAACAACACATTTTGAGAGGTAAAATGGTCATTTTAGCTTCATTTTTGCTCCCGTTTTTTCCTGTTTTCATATCCTAACCCCCTAACATTGTTTTTTGCAAGGATATTTGTGTTTTTGCTAACATTTTGTAGCATATTCTTGTGTAATTGATAAAGAACGAAGGATAAAACAACTAACATTTGCTTGCAAGGCTATCCATTTGCTCAAATTTTAAAAGCTATCCTTGCCTTTTTTCGTTAATCTAGGAACATAGTCTAATTAGGGGAAGTAATATCCATTGTCTGTTGTGTTTGTCTTTTTGTGTTACCTAAAGGAGGCATTAGTTTGTTTTCACTTTCCCCTTGCACTTCGTGTGAGCCTGGGGATTAGTTGGAAATGATTAGTGCTTTCTTTCTAGTGGGACCTGCTTGGGGACTTCATCACTCCAAGGGACGATTCCAACCACATGTACCAACGGGGTATACAAAGGGGGAAGAGCGAAAGTTGTACCCCAATCAAGTCACGTCGTAATTGGCAGAGCGTCAAAGCTAGGGTTATACCTAGATAGATGTGAAGAGTTGGTCCAAGCCCTTCAGTATCTCGCTGGGGTTCCCGACTTATGCTTGTGACGAGCTGGTGTTCACAGTTGTGCCTCACGTACTGAGAGTATATCAAGGACTCCCTAGACATCTTGTGCATCCTAGATTAAGACCTTTATTGGCCATAACCTTAATACTAATCGTAGGATTGTGCTTGTTTGAAAGTGCTTTCTTGTGAGAAACTAGTAAACTTTTTGACAAATTGACCTTATTGTTGTCATTTTAAGTCCTTGCCATAGTCATTTTCATCAAAACCAAGTCTCTGTTTGTTGCAGTGGGGCGAATTTTCCCTCCTGTTTACTGTAGTGGGGTGAATTTTCCCTTCCATTTGCTGCAATGGGGTGAATTTTCCCTCCTGTTTACTGTAGTGGGGTGAATTTTCCCTCCCGAACAATGAAAATAACCCGGTTCAGCTCTGTTTAGCCTCTAAACCATCGTTTAATCATTCCAAACCTTTATTTAATCATTCCAAACCTCCTTTTTGTCATTCTAAACCTTCGAAACCCCCGTTTGATCATTCTAAACCTCCATTTTATCATTCCAAACCTTTGTTTAGCCATTCCAAACCTTCGTTTAACCATTCCAAACATCTATTTGACCAAGTAGTCTTTCATCCCTTTTGATCCTCCATTCACTCATTTTGAGTAATCTTTCATCCATTCCAAGCATTCATCTCCTCATTCTGAGAGTTATTCATCCTTTCTAATCAATTGTTTACTCATTTCGAGCTTTCGTTTCTGTGACCTGAGACTCGTTCATCCATTCTAAGCAATCGTTTACCAGTTTCGAGTGCTTTTTCATCCACCCCTATCATTCATTTTCCCAATCCGATCATCTATTTCCTCAATCTGATTATCTAACACCCCATTCCAATCACCCGTCTCTTCATTCTAACAACCCGTTTACCCACTCGGAGAGTCCACAAGTAGTGGGACAAATTTTCCCTACAGTGGGGTGAATCTACCCTACAGAAGGGAAAATTCACCCCTCTGTGAGGGAAGATTCACCCCAGAAGGGAAAATTTTCCCCTTTGTGAGGGCAGATTCGTCCCAGAAGGGAAAATTCACCCCTCTACAACAAAAAATTGGCAAACAAACAATAAACATATCCAGTTCCCAAATCCGACCGGTGGAACCAATCCCATCATATCCTTCAATCCAATCCTAATATGAGCTTTGGTCCATCCACATTCTGCCAAGCTCATTCTTTCATCATCCAAATCATATCGATACATCATCCTCAAGCATCTCTAGGTTACACATCCCTTATCGTTTCCTCATCCAAATCCCTTGACCTTTGTTTCAAGTTATTATCTAAATTGACCTAAGTGTTTGAATTGATCATCAACATCTGATTAGGATTTTCATCCATCCTAAGTTAATCATCATCATCGGCTCAATCAATTCACCTTCAATATCAAGGTGGATTCGGTGCTGCAATCATCCATTTATCCTTTAATCCGATCAATCAGTATCATAAGCCACCTAGGGTAATCTTCGAACAAGGTTTTTCAATCCCCCTCATCATCCTATCCGATCCATCATTCAATCTTATCAATCATCGATCGATCTTATCGAATCCAATCCAATTGCATCCTTATCCAATCACCTTCGACTCAATCAATCTACTTCCATCTTGAGGTAGATTCAGTGTCGTAATCATCCTTTGATCATCAACTCCAATTGTCAGAATCAATCCCATCGCATCATCCAATCATCCTAATATGAGCTTGGCCTAAATCCCAATTTGAGCTTTAGTCCATTTCCATCCAGAATCTTTGATCCATTCTCGTTATCCTTTCATCATCATGAATCCTTATCCTTCATCAATAGTAGTCAAGGGAAACCCTAATTACATTGACGACGATAATCAAAGTATTGTCGATCAAGAGGTATACGACATAGATCCCCTTGATGCTGTCATCGCTAATAAGCTTTCTCCACCCGCTTTCCAAAATCCAATTACTCCTCTGAGCTATCTCCTTATGTCTTCATCCATGCCTAATCATGATCCTTTTGCTACCTTTGACAAGGGATATCCAGTATCTTCCCCTTCTCTATCTACATCATCCTCTTATTCGACATCCACATCCTCTTATTCTAATTTGCAATCCCACTACTCCTATTACCATCTCCCATCCATGTTCCCCTATCCTAATCCTCTTTCCCAGTGTGCCCATACTAATCCTAGATCCACGTCTCCTCATCCTAATCCACCATCCCAAAACCTTTATTATAATCCATCACCCACATCCTCTTGTCCTAATCCACAATCCATGTCAACCTATCTTAATTCACCATTCCAATATCCTTACCTTAACCCTCCATCCAATCCTGGTCTTCCATCTACTCCCAGTCCTACATCCAATCCCATTCCTCCATGTACTCCCAATCCTACATCCAATCCCATTCCTCCATCTAACCCTAGTCCACCAATCCATAATATCTCATCCATTTCTACCACCCCAGCCAAGCCAACCATATGCAAGTCTCTCATTTCAGAAGTTCTCCAAGGACTCATGTCAAAGAAGCCACCCCCAACTCCACATCTTGAAGTCATGGAACCATGTCATCTCGATCCATCATCCCCGATCACTAGTGATGAGACCCTTCTCCATACCACACCTATCATTGCTGTTACCCCTAGCACTGCTCAAACCATTGAAACCATCGAACCTACTAAATCCATTGAAGACACCCAAGTCCAATCCACTCCCTCTACTCCTAGATCCACCCAATCCATCAAAAATACCAAAATCCAATCCACTCCTCCCACTTCTAGTAGCACTGAAACCCATCCCCATGAACCTCATGAATCCTCCATACTTCCATCTCCCCCACTTGAAGAGTCCCTCCAACGCTTTGTTATCATGCCACCCACACAAGATGAGTCATGCCAAGAGTTTGATCCAAAGCATACCACCATATCCCCTCCTCCACATCAAGATCCCACAATCCCATCCAGTCCATCTCAAGCTCATAGTCTTTCATCCATTCTGACCCCTGATCCCCTTGACACTCTAGATCCAATCACTCCATCGCACGAGCACTTATCACCTGTTGCCATGAATCCCAATCCTATCATATCACCTAATTCCTCTCCTGATCCCTTACCGCTTACTCTGCCCAATCAGGATGCTACTACCCCATCATCTCCATCCCATGATCCTCCATCACTGCCTATTCTATATCCCCTTGGTCCCCTCTCATTCCTCCATGGTGGTCTCCTCGCAGAAGAAAAACAAAACATATACACCAACCCTCCTCTTCCACCTAATAATGGACTCACATCATTCTTCCAGAATAACCAAAATCCTGTCCTAGATCGAATGCTCAAGATAATGAACTATCAAGGAAAAGGTTTAGGCCTTCATGAGAAAGGTATTATAGAGCCCATCCAAGCTAAAGAATATTTGTATACGCAAGGTCTTGGATGTACTACTCACAACTCCCAATCCAAGAATGTTGGTACAACCTCCACACATCTTCCTCGATCCTCTTCTAAAAAGATAAGAGGCTCCTCCCATAACTCCACTAGATCGTTTGCTGCCATCCCCCCTCCTCCATCATATCGCTTCAAAACAACCATCCATATTCCTCCTTCATCCGCTTCGTCCATTTTGGGTCCTTATGTTCCCCTATCCCTCATCACATATACTCCGGGTCCTAAGTCCATTTTGGGCCCTTACATCCCAAAATCACCTCCTCCATATCGTCCTATTATCCATCCATCACCTATCCATGTCACCCATCATAAATATCCCACTCTCATGTTCCCTAATCAGGATCAACAAAGGCACGTACCTGTACATCATCCATTCACATATCATCCTCAAAATCCTACCTCCATCCCTCCATTCATATTCCCTCCACATCATCCATCCACTCGCACCCATCCCATTGCTACTAAAAGCACTTTGGATGCCAAAGTACAAATGCATAAATATAAACATCCACATGAATCAAAAACTCCTCATGTCCCCCCCTAAAAGACATGTTGAAGAAAAGAAAACTCAAATCCAAAATCCAAATCAAATCCACAGGCCACAAAGGCCCACCAAAGCAAAAATAAAAACCATGTGGATCCCAAAGAAAAAAGATGCAATGCCTTCAAATGAAGCATCCATAACAACATCCAAAGTTGCTACTCCAAAAGCTAATAATGAAAATCCTCCTAAATCCATTTTGGGTCCTTATGTCCCAAAATTTTCTATCAGCTCTCCTCCATTATCTCCACATCCTCCATTAGCCCCACATCATCCAACCATTAATCCTCCCACCACATGTGCCAATGTTGGTCCTAAACACACCTCCCCATCATACGTTTACTCCATCATTCCACCCATACACTTTCCAACATCCTAGCCATTATTCCACTTACCTCCCCCATCAAATCCCTTTGATACCTGCCCTTGCATAATTCCTCCATTGTCATAACTAAGGTTGTACCAACATCCAATAGTCGCTTGAAACATGAGATCTTAATACTTCATATGGAATTTTGTGCTTGATTCCTTCATCCACATCCTTATCACATGTCTTCTACATCTGATTATCCATCTCCACCCGCATTCTATCTAAAAATCCAAAAAACACAAAAAAATCAACAAAAAAGCAAAAAATTGTCAAAAAAAAAAAAATACAATAGTAAAGAGAAATCATTCGTCTAATGGTCAAAACTTGGAAAACAAGCGCCTTGGATAAGTACCATGATGAAAAATGGGTAAACAGGCATCATGTGTAAATCCCCTATCCAGTTTACTTCTATATTTGGGGGCACTTGCATCCCTTTCACCTACCTCCTTCATCCCACTTGTCTTACACATCCTTCACCTCAGTCCCTCCATCCTCCTTGTGATCTTGATATAGCTAGGGGAAAACATATATACATGCTTTGGAAACCTCTTGGCATACTTTCCCTTCATCCATATAGTATCATATTCTTTGTCCACCCATCATGTTTCCATACACCTACCCCCTCTATCCTATTCCTTATGCACATCCATCTACCTTCTTTGTCTATCCATCATGCTACCATCACTATCCCTTCCTTATCCAGGAATCCTACCTTCATTCATAAAACTCCCTCATCCAACCATCCAATCTTCCTCCAACTATCTCCTTTATCTTCCCATCCACTCGTCTTTCGCCCCTTTTTCCTTATCACACATGACATATCTCAAACGAGGACATCTACTTCCTTTGTGACATAAGTCCTTGGAGACATCATTCATCGATCCTATCTAACTTTTCATCTTCCCATCCTTATCTTCCTATCCGTCCATCAAATAATCCCTTTCATATCCCCATCTTTATCTTCCTACCTATCCAAACAATCCCTTCCGTATCCCCATCTTTGTCTTCCTACCTATCCAAACAATCCCTTTGGTCTCCCCATCCTTGTATTCTTATCCATCCACACAATCCTTTTAACCTCCTTATCCTTATCTATCCATCCTAGCATCGCTCCACCTCCTTATCTTCCTATCCATCCCTATCTCTATTCCCCATCCCTTTCATCCCCCATCCCTATCTCCCTATTCACTTGTCTCTCTCATCATCCCATCTCATAATCCCTTGCCATTGGTATCTGGCTATAGGCTTCTCCCAATGCAATCCAATTCCATCTATCTAATCGTCATCACTCCTGCTTCTCTTGCACATCTTTCCAATCCCCTGTCACTTTTCATCACTCATCTCTCCATCATACCATCCTCCCAATTCATCTTTTGATGATTTGGATAAATATCCCATCCCTGAGCTTCGTGTAGTCACCATCATCCTATCCAATCCAACAGGTTTATCCTATCTCATCGTATCAGTCCCATCATTTTCATCTCATCACCCTTTATCCATTGTTTGTCTTTGGCTTTTGTTCGAACTATGTTGCCCCTGCACTTTCACATAGGCAAGGTCGATCATTTGATCTGCCCTCGAGGCTCTATCCATCCACTCCTTTGTTGTCTTCGAGGCTCTATCCGTCCACTCCTTTATTATCTATCATCAGTCTTTTCTTTTGTCCCTCCGGTCCTTATCATCCACCATCAGTCTTCATCTTCCTCTTTCTACTTTTATCCATGGTCAGTCAACAACCTTTTATTGAACTACGAGGGCTCTGCGCTTTCACATAGGAAAGGCTAATCTTTGATCAGCCCTTGAGCCCCTAGGTCTTTAGGGTGTGTCAATATCATGTCTTGTCTTCCTTATGTCATGTCGTCAAGCTATGCCCTTATCTAGCTGGTTCTTAACAAACAAGATCCACTTGTATCATCAAATCCAATCGGTTTCGAATATCCTGCGTCATATCGATCTTTCAGTTTAGTATCCATCATCGGTCCCAACAGGATGCATCCTTCCTAATGGACCTCATCAATCCCATCCATCCCCTTGATCCTATGGAAAAGGACGTTTGAAACTTGATTGCGCTCTTTTGATGCTTTTGGCTTTTGTTTATTATTTGAGCTCCCTATCATCACTTGTTAGGGCCGCCTTGATCCATCATATCATGGTGTGCTTCGACTGGTGCACATAGGGGCATATCTTGATCTTTTGTTTGTTTGTGTCTTCTTGGCTGTCCAACGTAGTACCCACCAAGATCCTTGTGGTCTTGTGTTATGCTGGGGCATCCTCGTGTGCTTGTGGTTATTCCAATACCTGACCCGGCCAATGTCATGGTGACTTTGGGGTGTTGGGATAGCCTTCTTGTCTGTTGTGTTTGTTTCATGCATTAGACACTAATCTTCCTTGGTCCATCATACCTTGGTGTATCATGTCTTATGCTATAACAAAAATGAATGCTCTGAAGATGGAAAATTGCATTAGGATTTCATTTCATCTTCCCCATCCATGCATTCATCCTTCATCAATCTCCCTCCCCTATCCATTTGATCTTTTATCATCATCATCATCCTCAAGATGTATCCTTCCCTGTCCTTTAGTGGTGTTTTGGGATGTATCCTTCCCTTATCAATACCACTCCTTGGGATGTATCCTATCCTATCCTCATGTTGTTTTGGGATCTCTCATTCCCTCATCGACAACACTCCATCCATCATCAACCCCTTTTGGCTTGTAGCTTGACTGGGGCAACATCACCTTAAATCCATTTGTGCTTCCCAATCTCCCATTGCTTCTCATCCTTTTTATCCATCACTTTAACCCTTGCATCCTCTCATCCATTTCGAGAGCAAACTTGTGTTCTCTTGAAATCGCACGTCCTCTCAAGGGGGCATCCTCAATCCCTAATCTTCATCTTCACCCCCATATTTTCCAATCTAGCCGTCTTCTTTCGGGTTCTATGTTCTAATATTCTTTGAAATGATGCTACTTTGTAACACCATCTCAAAGAGGGGAAAAATGTAGACACCTAAATTTGGACAATTAATTTATCCAAATTTATCCCCTTCCATCTAAACATCCTTATATTTGCATTAATTAAGTAATATTACTATTATTTAATTAATACCCTTATTTCTTCCAAATCCCTAAGGTATTTAATTAATAATTAAATACCTTATCTCTTCAATCCCCCTTTCATCAAATGAATTAAATAAATATGACATTTAT
Organism: Sequoia sempervirens; assembly: GCA_007258455.2. Classification (NCBI taxonomy): domain Eukaryota; kingdom Viridiplantae; phylum Streptophyta; class Pinopsida; order Cupressales; family Cupressaceae; genus Sequoia; species Sequoia sempervirens. Next base: position 185,831 of record VDFB02008029.1, on the reverse strand, counting down.
TTAGTTTCCCCACATGTCACATCACTTTTCCTTAATCTTAATCAACCTCTTAATCTCTTCATTAGGGATGTGCACATGCCTAATCCTTGATTAGGATGTGTCACATCCTCCAACTTTTGAAAGTTGGCTTCTAATTCTCATTATCATCTAATTATCTTCTAATTACTGATTAGTTAAGCCTAATTAGTACCTTGGTCAACTCTCCCCATTCCCCAAGGAATTTTTAATTCCTTTTAATTCATCCTAGGCTCCTCTCTTCCCCATGTGAATTTTTAATTCACTTTTATTCCTCCTAGAATCCCCTTTTCCCATGCATCTTCTAGAATATTTGACTTGTCACATCAAGTCACATGTGGACAAGTGCTTCCATTTTTGGAACCTTGTCTTGTCCATGGGATTCTTCCAAGCATGTGAATTTTTAATTCACATTTATTCACCCAAGATTCTTCTCATCCCCCAATATACTTCCAAGGTACATGTCCTTCTTACACATCATGTACCTCCCTTCCACCTCACTTCCACATCATCTTATCCTTGGCCATCTCACATTCCACATGTCAAGATGTGAGGGCTTGTGAGTCCTCAACTCACCATAGCCCTACATCTTGACCTTGGTGGCTCAATCTCAACCATTGAATTCTCTAGAGAATTCAAGTTTCTCTATAAATACCCCCTCCTCAAAGACATTAAAAAAGAAGAGAACACTTAGTAATTTGAGCAACCTTATGTTGTCATTTTGTGCACTCATTTTATGAGCATTTTTCTCTCATCTAGCCATCCATTTAGCCATTTGCATTTGCATCCCACCATCTAGTTAATTTTGCATTTAGCTACATCAATAGCCATCTAAGGAGCATACAAAGCAATCCAAATCAAGGGACAACCAAGGAATTTCAACAACAAAGAAGGTATAATCATCTTGTGATCTTAATTTTAGCTTATTTATTTGCTTTATCATTTCTTAGGCTAATATTGAGGTGTCCCTTTGTGTTTTTCTTTCATTGCATTATCATTGTTTTTGAATATTTAGGGTTGATAAACATTTAGGATCACAGATGTATCTCTTCGTACCTTTAGATATCCTTGTACACTTTGACATTATGATTTTGAGGTTATATGATATGCGGTGATGATTATGATCTATGTGTTTATATGATGTTATATGATGATGGATGGATTTGATGCATTTAATTTCCATGTTATGATGATGATATGATATGGATGCATTTAATTTCTATGTTTATGATGATGATCTTGATTAGATGATATGATATGGATGCAAATGATGATGCAATTGATGTGTTATGATTCTATGATGATTTATGAATGATGCCTATATGATGCATGGGATGGATTTTATTATGACAATGATATGTGATGTATTTGATGTTTTTGTTCTTTTCTGATGCAAATAAATAATGCAATGAATGGATGAATTCTATATGAAATGATCATACGATGGTACCTAATTCTATCTAATTATGATGTCTATGTGATGATGATGGATGATCCTATATGATTTATGGTTTTATGCAAATGATGTTTTATGCTATGTGATGATTATGTGATGTATGTAAGAATGATATGAGAATGTGTGATCATGTGATATGCTTTATGGATTTATGCAAATGATATTTCATACTATGTGAGATGGATTTGATTATGCCAATGAGATGTGATGATATGTGATGTTCATATTGATTATGTGTGGATGTAATGATTATATAAATGATGTATGATGTTTTGTAATGATATGGTTATGTGATGCAAATGATTATGCTTAATTGAGTTTGTAATGCTTCAAAACTTCTGGGGTCTTAAGCTTAAATGAGTGAATCTACCCAACTTCCAAGAGCCGTGGGAAGGTTACTGTCAGTTGATTCTTTGTTAAGTTAATCTTCACAAAACCTGACATATTTTTGAATCCTTTTGGAAATCTGAAGAGACTCACTCAGTTAAGCTTAGTGAACCACTTTCTTAATGCAACTATATGAAATGATTTTGATTATGTAAATGGTATGCGATGCACATCTTTTTGTATTTTCTGATGCAAATATTATGATGTGATGCATGGATGGATGAATGTTGTGATAATGTTTTCTAATGTATGCAAATGATGATGCAATTGATGTGCAACTATATGAAAATGATGTATTTTTGGAAATGTCAAGTGTACTCAATCCATTAGTGCAAGAGATAATCATCATTGTTGCAGCTTTGGAAACCCCATAAATACAGATGCAAACTAACATGGATGAAATCTACTCTAACCCTGCAGATCTCATATGCAAAAGTTGTCATTCGTAACAGTCGATTTGTTGTACTTTTTATCATCATTGGGCCTTTCAAATTTTGAAAGTGAGTACAAGCATCGATGGCATATTTAGACCATGATGACCTGAGTACTACTTTCATGATGTTTGATAGTGAAAGTTAACACAAGCATCTAAGTATAATTAAATGAGACGACCTGAGTATTGCTTGCATAAATAGGCAAGAGTTAACCATTTTTCTATGCAAATTCGAAATGTCATTAGTGATACTTTGTAGAGAACATCCCACAACAATTTGTACAGTAATAATGATCAACTCATAGACAACAGACAAAGAAAAATCATACTCCTTGGCTCCTCTAGTTTGATACATCATTGAGGTGCTCCAAAGATATGATAACAAAAATCAAAGCACAACAATTGAACATTTATGTTAGATGTGATAAATCCATGATTTAGAAGGAACATCATCCATTTTGAAGTTTGCTTTTGGTTTGATTTATTTGGCTTTTTTATTTTGATGGTTGATGTGTTTTTGATGGTGATTGATGTGCAATGTTGAGTTGCACTATGATCATTATTTTGGGTTGTGTTGTACTACTGCTATTTTTCCGTTGGTTCAAGCTCAAAGTTTATTGCCCCTAGTGAGTTTAGGATTTTTCCCCCAGTCTAGGGTGAGACACGATCGCGATGCCAAAATATGTATTATGAAGCTTTCCAATGATAGGTAGATGGATGGTGAAAGCAAATGGTCGACATGCTCAAATAGATGGAAAATATAACTATCACAAATAACGCCTGTTACCAGGTTTTCACTAGTTTTTATTGCACTTTTTTCAGATTTTCAAATTTTTTTTTCCACTTTTTTTTTGTATTTTTGTATTTTTCTGATTTTTTTGATCTTTTTTTTATTTTTTGTTGCTACCAAGACTCCTATTTTCCAGGTTTTCATCAAGGTAACCATTTTTTACGAACATTTTATGATGTTTTTGGTATTTTTCCAGGACCTTTTTCGGTGCCCTAGATGATTAAGGTGTAGAATTTTTTGAGATGCAGGCTATTGAGGGGTTCATCAAACAAATCTCCTTTTGGTGTGGACAACTGATATGCTCTTGATCTAAATACTGAGACAATGAAAAAAGGGCCTAGGCAGTTTGGTTCAAATTTCCCCTTTTTGTCTTTATCCTTTTGATTATGGGGATTCTCTTTTAGGACTAAGTCACCAAATTGAAAGGTTCTAGGTTTCACTCTATGATTAAAGCTTCTGGAGATCCTCTATTGATATACTTTCAGGTGATCCACTACATACTGATGATGCTCATCCACAAGTTCCAATTCCTGTAACCTAGACACTCTGTAATCCTCATCTGAAATGATCCCTCTTAGTGACACCTAGAGTGATGGTAGCTCAACCTCAATAGGTAGAATTGATTCTGATCCATAGACTAGAGTGTATGGTGTAGCTCCTATTAGTGTGTAGATGTTGGTTCAATAAGCCCACAAAGCAGGGTTCAGTTGAACATGCCAGTCACGTTTAGCATCGTTGACGGTTTTGTTCAAGATTTTTAGGATAGTTTTGTTTGAGGCCTCTGCTTGGCCATTTCCTTGAGGATAATATGGTGTATAAAATCGATGCTAGATGTGAAATCTCTCACAAAGTTCATCAATGTCCTAATTTTTGAAAGGTATGCCATTGTCAGTGATAATGGATTGAGGGATGCCATACCGATAGATGATGTAGTTTAGGATGAAGGATGAGATTTGTTTTCCTATGATGGTGGTTAGAGGGACAACTTTGATCCACTTCGTGAAATACTCAGTGGATGTGATAATGAACTTGTGTCCATTTGATGAAGATGGATGAATCTTCCCTACGAGGTCCAATCCCCATTGAAAAAAGGGCCATGTTGATGAAAAAGGTTGAAGTTACTGTGCTGGTGCGTGGATGAGATTGCCATGAATCTGACACTTTTGGCATTTTTTTATGAACTAAAAATAATCCCTCTCCATAGTCGGCTAGTAATATCCCAAACAGAGGAGTTTCTTGGCTAAGGTTAAACTGCTCGAATGAGTTCCACAAACACCTTCATGAACTTCCCGTAAAGCCATTTCATACTCATCACGTTCCAGACCTCAGAGGAGAGTTCCATCAAGACATCATCGATAAAGGACATCCACGATAAGGGTATGTCGAGAAGCTTGATGAATGAAGTTTCATTTTTGATTGGAGGATAGGTCGAGAGGGAGATTATTGTCTTTTAGGTACATATAGATTTTCCCATAGATGGATGTGTCGGCCTCAGTTAGATGGTAGATAACTTGGGATTCAGGGTTTTCATAGGATGGGTTGAACAATTGTTCCACCATGAACTCGTAACGGACTCGTTTCTCTGGAATCTACAAGAGAGAAGCAATGGTCGCCATGGCATCAACGACTTTGTTGTCACTTCGAGGAATTTGTTCAAATATTATTTCCACAAAGTAAAATTTGAAGTCATCAACCATTATTTTATAAGGAATCAACTTGTCGTCCTTTGTTTGATCATCATCATTTACCTAATTAATGACTAGTTGTGAATCCCCATAGACATGTAACTCTGTGATCTTCCACTCAACTGCTACTTTGATTCCAATGATCAAGGCTTCGTATTCAACTGTGTTGTTGGTGCAAGGGAACATTAGTTTGTAGGATTTGGGAATGGTATGTCCTTGTGACAAGATAAACAAAATTCTAACACTTGATCCATGTTGTGTATAAGAGCCATCAAAGTATAAGACCCATTGTTGTGTTGACACCATTAGGACATTAACATCTGGAAATTCAATGTTCATTGGATGATTGTCTTGCAATGGTGCTTCAGCTAACTGATATGTGATTTCTTGTCCTTTGATTTCCTTCCTATCAACAAATTGGATGTCAAATTCACTCAGCATCATGACCCACTTAGCTAGTCTTCCAGTTAGATTAGCTTTGGTAAGAAGGTATTTCAGTGGATCTATCTTGGCTATCAATTTGATGGTATGGATGAGCATGTAGTGTTGTAATTGTTGGGTAGCAAACACTACTGCTAGACAATCCTTTTCAATGAAGGTGTAATTGATCTCATAGCCATTTAAGGTTATGCTGATATAATAGATTACCCTTTATTTTCCTGTTGAATCCTCTTGCGCTAACAAGGTTCCCAGTGATATCTCATTTGTTGCTATGTACAATAAAATCGGCTTCCCTTCTACTGGTGGTATTAAGAAAGGTGGAATCATCAGATATTATTTTAATTGGTTGAAGGCTCCTTCACATTTCTCATCCCATCAGAAAGATACATTCTTATGTAGCAAGTGAGTGAAAGGATGGGTTTTTTCTGCCAGTTACAAGATAAATCTTCGGATTGATTGGAATTTCTCTTGTAGAGATCATAGCTAATTGATGTTTTTGGGTGGTGGCATCTCCATGATGGCTTTGAACTTTGCAGGATCTACCTCAATGTCATTTTCTAAAACTATATATCCCAAGAGTTTGGCTGAAGTCACCCCAAACACAAATTTCTTTGGGTTCAGTTGTACTTTGAACTTTTCCAGCCTAGTAAAGATTTTATCTAGGATCTCTAGGTGGCTTTCTCTAGTGTATGATTTGGCTAACAGATCATCCACATAGTCTTCCATGAAGGTATGCATCATATTGAATGAAATATTATCGTCATAGCACGCTGATAAGTTGCTCCTACGTTCTTCAACCCGAATGGCATGACATTCCAACAAAAGGTTCCCCATGAACATGTGAAGGTTGTCTTATCTTGATCCTCAAGTGCATTTTTTTTTTATTATAGCTGGAAAAACCATGAGTGACAACATGCCATGTCCTGCTGTTAGGTCCACAATGATGTTAATGTTAGGTAGGGGAAAGTCATATTTTGGGAAAGCCTTGTTAAGATCCTTGAAATCTGTGTAGATTTTGATGCTTTTGTCTGGTTTTGAAATAGACACAATATTTGATATCCATTTATCATAGTCAATTGGTCTAATGAATCCTGCATCTAATAACTTCTTCAGTTCTGCTTTCACCAATATGGCAATATGTAGATGCATTTTCCTTAGCTTTTGCTTGACTAGTTTTATTCCTGTTGGTAGTGATAAGTGATGCAAGATGAGTTTTGGATCAATCCCTGGCATGTCGGCATATGACCAAGCAAAATTGATTTGTCTTTTTGTAAAGAATTTGATGAAGTTCAATTTTTCTTGATCTTTCAAGGATTCTGCTAGATGGACAATCTTCATTGTTTCTTCATTGCCGATATTGATAGACTGAGTGGTTTCAACCAATACTTTAGATCATTCTTGAAAGTGCTCGGGGAGTGTGTCAAATCTTCCATCCTTCAGCGCCTCAGAGAGGTTTTCACCGTTGGATACACTCTTTATTTTTACTTTTTCTGGATCTGATACTTCCATTGAATGGTTTTCACCATTAGATCTATTTCTTGTATTATTCATTTTGTAGTTGCAAAATTTGACACTCTCCTAGTTGGAAGCTTTGTTACGATGTTCAATGGTGGAATCCGTTTTAGGATTGGCAGAATAGAGGAAGTTGACAATGGCCTCGTCATTTGAAAATATGGGGATGTCTGACGGCTCAATTTGATCCCAATCTATGAGTTCGGGATGTACTAGGGGTAAGAAGTCATTGGATTGGCTAAAGTCAGAGGCAATAAGGGTCCCGATGGTAATGTCTTCGGATTTTCCAATAGTGAAATCAATATCTATAAGGTAACTCTCCTCTGAATTATCCATTTCACTCCGAGTTTGATCGTCTTCACTGGAATCATCAATATGTTGTGATCCTATTTTGAGTGGTCTATAACCTGAACTTTGACCCTCCTTACATATAGGTGTATACTTTTGTACCACATCAATTTCCTTATCATGACAAGACTCTTCAGATAGCGAATTCCACTCATATTCATTTGAATCAGTTTCATTATCATCACTAGCTTGTAGTTGAAGGATTCTTTCAAAAACTTGTTTGGTTTCTTCTCTTGATTCTTCTCTATACCCCAATCCTATTTTATCCTTGGCTTGCATTGTGATAGGATGTATCGGTTCTATGATGCCTTCTTTCCTTTTACCAATAGGACCTTTTCCCTCATATCCCATCTTTTCTAGGATTATATTTCCTTTGCCATATTACTCTATTTGCACACTTGAGGTGGATGCTTGTGATGATTCTTCATCTTTGTATAACCAGTTTAAAACCTCTTTGTCATCTGACTCATCCACTAATGTGCCTACTCTTACAAAGGTGCCATCAAAGAGTGTATTGGGTTGTGATGATTGCTGTCTAGATGTTGATGGTTGCCCATATGACTTTGGAGAAGATGAAAGTTGTGATAAACATAAGGATTGCTCAAATGAGTATTCCACCATGCCCTTGTCTTTCAATTGGATCTTGGCAACTTGTTTTGATAAGGATTTGAGTTGACTTTCTTGATTTTGTGGAGTAAGATTTGATGTATTTTCTTTACTTGAGATATTGGCATTACTGATATCCTTATCCTTTGATTGGCCCCTTTTCTCCACCCATTTTGACAAGGCATTTAGTTGTTTCCCATCATTTGATGAACACTGAGTTGGAGCTTCCCTATTGTGTGGTACAAAAACATCTTGGGTTGTCTTGAGGATGTTACAATATTGGAGGTTGTTTGAGTTAGCTGCAATAGTGATTTCCTACCCATTGAACGAGAACTTCAAACATTGGTGATATGTGGATGGCACTTCTTGCATGTCATGAATCCAAGGCCTTCCCAAGAGTATGTTGTATGTTAACTTTTTGTCTAACACTTGACATACTATATCTCTGACAACTAGTCCCACTTGAATAGGTAGCACTATCAACCCTTGTGAATATCTTTCCTCATCATCATATCCTTTTATTGTGATTTTCCTTCTAGGATCAATAACATTTTTTGAATAGCCCAATGCACTAACAAGTTTCAAAGTACAAATATTCAGGACAAATCCTCCATCTATTAGAACACATTTAATGCGATGCTTGTGTATTAAGACCTCAATGTGGAGGGTAGCATTGTTCGGATGGTTGATAGCTACATTGTCATGTTTGGAAAAGGATAAGCAGTGTGGTGCAGTCAAATGTCCCACCATAGTCTGAAATTGGAAAACCTCTAGATTTTTTGGTATTGTGGTGGTGACTAGAGCTTGTTCCAAGATTTCCTTGTGAGCAGGTGAAATCTTGAGAAGTTCTAATATAGATATTTGTGTGGGTATGTTCTGCAACTGATCAACTATGTTATATTGGGTTGCAGGGATAACAATAGTTGATTTGGACGTAGAAGGGGTATCTCCTTTTAATGTTACCTTGGCTTATCCTTGTGTGATCACATTGATGGGTGTGTTGTCTTGTTTTTATCTGACTTTGATAACATTGATTTGATGTGAGGTAGTGTTGACATCATGGTGATGATTTTCAATTGCAATGATGTTTTGTTCATGTTCAAGGGTGTTGTCATTTTTTGGGTTATGAATTGCAATAAGATCTGATTTGTCATGAGTTTGATCATCAACCACCTCAATATGCAGAATGGTGGTGTCATAAACATAGTATATATTTTTTCCTTTGTTATTTGAAGAAGAAGATTTCCCTTTATCGTAGTTGGGTAGAGGGTCCTTGAACACTCCATGATCATTGTTGGTTTGGGGTTCTTCTACAAATATCATCTTGTTGTCAATCAAATCTTGTATCAAGTGATTCAATTGCATGTAGTTGTTGGTTTTATGTCCTTTGTTGTGATGAAAGTCACAGAAATGAGCATTGTTCCACCATGGAGGCTTAAATTTTGGCTCCCAATTTCTTGCCTCTCGTAACATTATGACTTTAGCTTTGAGAAGTTCCTTCAATGCTGATTTTGATGATTTTCCTAAAGGGGTGAACCTCCTTCGATTTTAGGACGTTCAATACGATGGTGTTCTAGATCCAACATTACCTTGATTGTTGCTTTGGGTGACATTTTGGTTGTTGGGTGGGTTGTTGTTTTGATTAGTTTTGGTGGTAGTTGCGGTTAAGTTGAATATAGGTTTTGCATTTTGGTTTTTAATTGCACCATCGTTGGTTCCCACATTCTTGTTTTGCCACCAAAACTTTGGTTTGTCACCACTATTGTAATTGTTGGAGGAGTTTGATGAGTTGTTTTCATTATAAATTTTGATGACTCCTCTCTTGACTAAAGCCTCTTTGATTTTAATCTTGTTTTCAATCAATTTTTTTAAGGTTTGGGGACATTTCAATTCCAATCTATAACTCACCTCGTCATTGAGGTTGTCAATAAATATTTCTATCTTTTCCTTTTCGGTACAAGACGAGAATATCGTGCAATAACCTTCTCCATTTTTGTAAGAATACAAGGAATGATTCACCCTTCTTTTTTTTCAAGTTACAAAGATTTTTCATGGTAATGTCATGTTGAATATTGTAAGAATATTGGGTGATGAACTTGTTGACCAATTCTTCAAAGGCGTTAATTGGTGGGGTGAGTTTGGAGAACCATTCAAGACATTGTCCACCTAGACTTCATGGGAATAATCTCATTAAGTACGTTTCCTCATATGCAAATTCAAGACTCATGGTTCTAAATTCCCTCACATGGTCTATCAGATCGTTTTTCCATTGTATTTGTCGTATTTTGGGAATTCACAATATTTTGGAAAGAGAATCATGTGGATACTTTGATCAAATAGATATGGAAAAATGTCTTGGATCAAGTATCGTTTTGAGGTTACTCTTTGCATATCAAGAATTTTTTGTTGAAGGTTCTTCATTTGGTGAGTTAGGGCAACCACTTGTTCGGTTTCTTTTTCGGGTTGTTTTGGAGGTGCTTTCAATTGATTCACATCAAAGTCTTCGGGTAATTTGACACCTTGTTTAGCTAGCATAAGGAGGTACTTTTCCCCATTTCTTTCAAAAATATTTTCTAAGCATTTGTGGAAGTTGGGGTCTTGTTCAACATGTTGAATATCTTCCTCGATTATTTCTTCCCCTTCAGTGTTGTTGGGTCCATGGAAAGGATTCTCTTCAGCCTCTGCCATGGTGTTTTTTGTTTCACTATTTTGAGTTTCGGTGTTTTGAGTATCAATGATTGGAGTTTCAATGGTTGAAGTTTTAATGGTTGGAGTTCTAAGGTTTGGCTCTTCAATGTTTTGATTTTCAAGTCCCTTTTCCTTGAGTTTTTGTTTTTGTAACCTTGTTTGAATGGGCATACAAGTGTTATAGTTTTGACTAAACTTTGATCTAAGTTTGGAAGAGTACCAAGAATTATAACTAAGTCAAATAGTATGAAAAATTCTAATGAGACTAAGTTTGATTTGACTATATAGCTTCATTTCGTGATGAGAGGATGATAAATCTTGATGATGAAACTAGTCTTAATAATCAAAGGTGTGATAATTTTGATGATTTTGGCACTTTGAGATGTTAGATCTTGGTTTAGGTTGGAGAATTCCACTTGTAGAGGTCAATTTTAACAAGTTTAGACTCTAAGGTACCTATGGAATGATTCTAGACTTGAGAAAATTCTAAAATTTTGGTTCAAACTGTGAAATAGGGGACAAGTTTAACTCGGGTTTTTGCATTTAATGGATGCTCTAAAACATAGCCTGGATGCACTAAAATATTTGATAAATGCACTAGAACAGAGGATAGATGCACCAAAAAATTTCATAGATGTGTTATAAGATTGCCTGAATGCACTAAAACAAAGGATCAATGTGCCAAAGTACTGCATGGATGCACTATAATAGAGGGTAAATGCGCTGGAAAAAAGCACATATGCGCTATAAGATTGACTATATGCACTAGAACAGAGGATCAATGCACCAAAGTACTGCACGGATGCCCTATAATAGCAATTGGATGCACTGGAAAAATACACAGATGTGCTGTAAGATAAAACAAATGCATTGAACTAGAAAAATGACGCAGTTTGTTGGAAATTTGTTTTATTTTTTAGATTTTCCAGTTAGAGACTTGGTTGTTTCAATGAATATTTTTTTGAATCAAGGTTTTCACTTTCAACATGTGATGTTTTTGTTTGAAATTGGTTCAAAAACACATTGGTAAAGACACATCAAGCATGTACAACTTAGGCTGTGTAGGACTATATTTGTTGAATTCCCACTTGGATTTTACTCCAGCTATGCTTACTTATAGCAGATGATTAGATGCTTGACCCCACTGGCTCCCCTCCATGACACTCACTTCTACAGGGCAGCCAAGCATCAATACCCATGAATCTCCCATGGCATATTTTTCATCTCTACTAAAAGCCGCAAGAATGTGGGATGGCTTCAGAACGACCGTTCTTGCACCAACAAATAGATTAAGGATTTTGGCCTTGCTACAACAAAGGGTTCTAGTATAGGCATTTCGTTCATGGGGGATCATCCATTCGGTAAGAGACCATTGCTTCCCTTCTTGTCAGAACAATCCTCGTGATACTTGAACTTTCCCCAAGTACCCACATTTATATCTCAGTTGGAAGTTGCTTGGATTTAGTCTGGTTGGGTTGTTCCCTTGTGTGATTACTTTTTCCCACAAGGCAGACCCTCTAAGGATAAACAAAAGTGAATGGGTCTGGATTTTTGGTCACCTAGTTAAGGGGAGAGCATATGCCTACCATTCATCAAGCATGAAAGACATGGTGTTCTTTATCCTTCCTAATTAAGCTAGATGCCTATCTTAAGAAAAAGAAAGCATTTAAATAGCTCCAACCCCTGCATAAATCATCAGTAGTTTGATAAATTTGTCTTTGACTAGTGTATAAAAGTACCTGCAAGAAGAAAACACAAATCAGTTCTTAGATTTTGCAATTTTAACCCAATGCGCTAAAACAGTCATCGCATGCGCTAAAATATTGATGTGCTACAAGAACTAACCAATGCGCTAAAAAAACTACTCTATGCACTAGAAGAACTGTTCAATGCGCTAAAACAACTACTCTATGTGCTAAAAGAACTGTTCAATGCACTAAAACAGATATTGAATGTGCTAAAGAAAAGACCGAATGTGCTATGACACTCTCTGTATGCGCTAAAAAAATTGATGGATGCGTTAAAAGAAGTATCAGATGCGCTGAAACATAAGTCATATGCGCCGAAAGATTTATCGTATGTGCCAAAAGAACTCACGATTGCACTAAAATGTCACGTCCAACCTGTTTACATGAAATTTTTCAGAAAATTGTTAGAAATGGGGTGTGAGCCCCACGGTGGGTGCCATTTTGTGTGTGTGAAATGTGGGAAATATTAGTAAATCAACACAAACCTTAATGAAACGAATCATATCAAAGATTTGAATAAAGTAAACTACTCTATTTTGCAATTAAACAAATCTTTTAAGAACGTCTCATTTTCCTCTATTCTCAAGGATTTATTAAACCATTTGGCCCTCAGATTTCTGTGTGCACTATGGTTGTTAAAATGACAACTTGAGAAACGAGATAATATTCTTGACATGCAAGCCAATTAAATTCCTACATGAAAATATATGATGAAAATGATAATGGATACTATGATGAATGGATGATGGTGTTAGATTATTCGGGGTATATACTATGGTATGGAGCTAGGATGATTCTACATATGCTCAAATGCTAACTATGAATATGCTAATCTAAAATGCAACTATGATGCAAAGGATGACATAAAATGCAACTATGAAGCAAAGTCTGATTCTAAAATGCAACTATGATGCAAAGGATGACATAAAATGCAACTATGAAGCAAGTTCTGATTCTAAGATCTAACTATGAAACAAAACATGATATAAAATGTAACTATAAGACTCCAAACTGCTCCAATTCTCAAACGATATTCCTACATGATAACTTTACTCAAATGTGGATGCAAAATACAATGGCAAAGGGTTGTATTTATAGGATTTTTCCAAGCATCCTGTGATGTGGCAATGATCGATGGTCCAGATTCAAACAAGAGCAATGAATGGTGGAGATGGAGATAATCAAGAAGGTGTCCCCTTGACTAAAGACAACATGCCAAATGGATGGAGGAATCTCTTGACCAAAGGCAACATGCAAAATGGATGGGAGAATAAAGTGTGGGAAGAAAATACCATGTGTTTGAAAATTGGTTGAAGAAGTGTGTGAGGAATAAGCCATGTGTTTGAAAATAATTCTAATTTAAAAATTAGAATTATTTAATTTCATGTGACCTTGGTGAGGTGGCATAAAAAGTTGTAGACATGTGCTTGAATTCCTACTTTCGGGATAAGTGAAACTTAATTAAATAAAACAAGCTTATGAAATTTGTTTATTTAATTAAATTAGAAGAATATGATTTTTAGATTTGAAGAATTAGAAAATATGAAAAATATAAATAAATTGAGAATTTATTTATACGTAGTCGAATATTAATTAAATAACTAGTATTTAATTAATTAGATGTCATGACCGATTTTAGGTGTATACAACACTTGTATAATCAATGTATACGAATAGGTTCATCATACACTACCTTTACATCCTTTAAGGTTTGCTTCATCCAAAGCACTTGAGCATAGGAAGATTATGCAACAATGTATTTTTCTTTTGATGTGGACAAAGACACCGAATCTTGGATTTTTCTGAACCAAGAGACCAATCTATCTCCCAAAAATAATGCACTTCCACTTGTACTTCTTTGACCATCAACACAACCTGACCAATCAACATCAATATAGGCAACTTAAAGAGAAATTTTGATCCTTTTTGTACCATAGCCCATAATCCAGAGTACCCTTTAGGTATCTAAAAATCATTTTCACAACTTTTTCATGAGAATTCTTAGGATTGGCTTGAAATCTGGCAACCAAACATACTTCATACAAAGAAAACCTGACAACTACACCAACTCATATAATTGATCTATTCAAGCATTAGTTGGCATACGTACCCCAAAAAATGTTTTGAAAAATGGATAGGCATTATATCAAACTATTATAGAGCACAATGGTACATCAAATCATCGTGTATTGACAAAAAAATATTTTCAAAGAAATGCAACACATTTCAACAAGCCTTCAACATTGCTTCACTAAGCTAGACTGGAACAATGTCACTGATATCTACTATATCAAGAGGTATAAAGACTTGAAAATATGGATATGATACCTTCACATATTGATCAACAAGACATTTGGACTACAAGGCTAAAACTTTCTCTACGGAGAGATGCAAACCAAAAACCTTGACTTTGCCTTAGCAAAATGTACATTGAATGTCTAGGAAAACTTCTAAAGCTTACTTTTCTAGGAATTTATCTTTAAATTTGGTAAACAATATTGGAATAACATCAATTGGAATAAGTTTACCAACCTTCACACATTACCAACTTCCACTAGGAACATCAAACAAGGTCCATTTATGCATAGTAGATCTGCACATTGACTGATCTGATTCAAATCATCCCTCATGCTGAAGTCTTCAACACATTTTTCTTTTTAGGGGGGAAAAAGGTTCTACAAGTGACATCTCCCCTTGAGATAATACTCTATCTCAGTTTGTCTTGGAGTATTGTGTAGAGTGATTAAGGGATTCATCCTTTTTTCTGATATTGAAAAGATGGCTTCATAAAACTATTTCTATAATTCAGTTTGCCTTATGTCCCATATTATTACACTTGTAGCACACAACATTATGCTTTGGAGCAAAGTTGTTCCTCTTCACCTTAGATATACACTCATCAATCTTGTGATCATAGTTGTTGCAGGAAAAGAAATATCCATGAAATAACACTACACTATTTCTTTGAGGTAAGAAAGACCCTCTTCCTATGTTGTTATTCCTTCTCTATCTAAGTCTACAGTCAGGTATTAGTCTAAGGTTACAACAACTAGAAAATTCTCCCTCTAATGAAGGAGATACCAAATTTTAGAGTCTCAACCATGCAAATACCCAAGGAATCTTGGATAGGAACAACAATAAGGCTTGTAGGTACATAATTGCGTATCGAATGAGGATAAAAATAATGTTGATAGATTGATCCTCCTTTAGTTATTTATAATTTGTAATCTTAGAGGAAATTGTAGTAATTATGTTCAGACCCTTTTGAGGGTCTCAATATCTTTTGGTTTATGCTTAGATTTAGGAAGAGGTTAACATTTACTAATTCCAAGTTATTCTATACTAGCTCCATTTTGTCTTGTATAGGCTTCATGGGTTTGATTTGACTCATCCTTCTTCCTAGTTTGTTCAAAATATTCCTTGATGATGTGGACTTAATTGAGGTGAAGAAAGTTTTTTTTTTTTTGAAATAGGATAGAGAGAATGACTCTCATTGTATGAATTTAAGGCCATCCAAGAATCACATTTTAGATAGTTTCTTCATCTATGAAAAAAAAACTATAGGCATGGTTTTAGGACCAATAGTGATAAAGAGATTAAACTTTGAAATGAAAAAGTATTAATATTATTATAAAATATAATGGTATCATTAGTGTGAGTGATGTTGGATTCATCACAACACATCCTTTAAATGAGTGAAAGGGGGCATACATAGATTATATTCACATCTTCGATCATGAAACATGTTTATATAGTAATTATAAACTTGAACTTATACGTAAATAACAAGTCACCTTGACTAGCTTTTCCATTGTATGAATGCAATTTATTGAAGCTAAATTTGAAACTAATGTCTTTAGGAGGAAACCCAAGAGGGTGGAGTTACTTGTAACATTCTTGTCACGATGGTTTGAAGTAGTTTGTGTAATCTAGCCTAAACCTAGGATACCAAGAAGAGAAATAGGATCTCTTTCATCCACAAGATCCTATGTTTTACTTAGAATATCAAATTCCATGGGTCGTGTATATTTCCTTATTTATTTCAAGTTCCACAATGCCTAACATTTCATAGTCAAAGGTGTGTTAATAATTTTGTTGAAATTTAGTTGACCTATACTTTGTCTTGTAGGAATGTGTTCATGAATAGTTATTGTTGAGATTTTGGGAAACATTGGATGGTTCTATAGTTTGAAGTATCATGCACCCGAGTCTATTCAAACATACGATCATATTTTGAAACTATTTTGTGTTCCTCAAATTATTTGACTTGATAGGTGATGTGGACAATTTCACGATCCACTTAGGCCTCTTCTAAATTTTTTTCTATATGGCTCACCTCATTATCCATTTATATGCTCATGTCTCTATAACTATTGATTGGTTGGTCCTATTTAAGGATCTATGATTGAAAGAGCACTCAACATGCTCTACCTTGGTTAGGATTAGGCTGGAGTATGGTGTCTTAAATCTAGGTTAGATTGTTGAAAGTGTAGAAATTATTAGGTTCTTGGAAACCACCTTTTGAATCAAAATCTTCACATAGTATTTTGAGATTAGTGCCAATGTATATAGCAAAAGTTACCTATTAAAGGTAGGAGTGAAAGTATTGTTAGAGGGTATTGAACCCTAATATTTTTCTAATTTTGACATATTATGTGGGTATCATAAATACCACCAAATAATGGAATATATACAAAAGTGAAAGAGAGAAGGATGAAGACAAAAAAAATGAAAAAGCATGGAAATATGAACTAGCCCACCCAAAAGGATTTATAGTTCATGTCAGTTCACCAAAATATGTTTTACTTAGAATCAACCCAAGCACAATGCAAATGTGTTAGACTCTAGGAATTTTTTTTAACTACACCCTTGCTAAGATGCACCCACCTAGTCACTCTCGCTCTCATGGCATGAAATAGTTGAACAAAGGTGAAACTAGTGGGTTCAATTCTTGTGAAAGTAGAATTTTACAATTGATAGTTTTATTTTTATTGTGGTTTTTTCATGTGTTGTGTTGGTGGTTGATTGTGTTTTCATTATTAATTAGACAAAGTTGAGTAGTTAATTCTTTTAGCAAGTTTAAGTTGGTGTTTCTATTTTATCTTATGAATTCAATGTATTATCTAGTTTCCTCATAGAAGTGGTTTATGAATTGACCTTTAATTTGCAATATTCTTGTGATATAGGCCCTTGTTGTGTTTTTTCAATCTATTGCAAGAATTGTGTTTGCTAGTAAATTGTTTCTTCAATGGGTTTTTCTCAAGTTGGTAGGTTTTCCTTGATCTCATCTAAGCTATATTTAATCTAATATTTGCTCACTCTAAGGAAGATTGAGTGAAAACATGTTGATTGAGGAAGAGGGATGATCATACTTATTTTTTGAGTGCCTTGTGTTGGGATTGAGGGATTTCTTTATATTTTTTATTGTTTTCAAGTTTGATGAAGTTTCTAAATGCAAGAAATCTAAATGGTTGTAGAAATTAAACTAATATATCTATTTGTGTTTTCCTAAAATTAAATAGTATGTACTATTTGAAATAAAAATTAAATGGATGCAAATCTACATGATTTCTCCTAAGATATAATTTTCTATGTTTTGTGTTTCATTTTTTTAGTTTAATTTAATCTAATGAAATGAATGAATATCTTAAAAAATAGGAAAATAAAATCTAATATATAATCGAGTAAACTAGGAAATTCATAAATAATGAAGATGAAAGAATAAATTTACTTCCTTTAAGGAAATATAATTTTATTAGTATTAAGTCTATATTAAATTTTTAAAATTAAAGAACTTGTGAAAAAGATGCTTGGTGCCAATGCAAGCTTGCATCCTCAAGGATCCAACTTTGTCTACATTATTCTTTATAATAGTTGGATCCTCTACTTAATTAAATTAAGGAATAAGGATACTAAGGGAAATTGAGAATTATATGCAAGACGCTTGGAAACTTGGAAAAAATATAAAAGGATAACAAAGTAAAAAATGTAAAAGGCTAACAAAGCACTATGAAAATATTAGATACTTATGGGGTTGCAATAAAAAATCTTCATCCCCTAGAGGTGATTCATTGTGGTAATAATAGCTCTTTGTAAGGATGGAAAGAATGCAAGAAGATAAAAAACCTCCTAGATAATAAGGGGAGATGGGAGACTCTAAATTGGATTAAAAAATTATTTTAAAAAGAATGGAGGAAGCTTTGAAACTTCCACAACAATGAAAAAGGTATAATTGGTCTTATATGAGCATGAAGATGCTAAGGGAGATTATAGTGAAATAAATATAAATTTTTCTAAGGGTGATTCTAGAGAATGAGACCTTTCTTGAGAAGAAAGCCAAGTTATATTAGTACATAATCTCTCATAAAATTGAATGGAGAGGAGGTATTTATAGGATGGGGCAACACCAAAGGGGGAAATGACTAGGAGCTAATAGAAGGAATGCTTGGGAGACAATTAAAGATTAATTAGGAGATGAATAAATAATTAACTAGGAGTCAAGAGGAGAGGAGAACCAATTAGGGGGAGTAATGGTTCAATCAAGGGTGGAAAGAACTCTTAATCATAAGAAAAATGGAGTCAAAATGGTAGAAAGTGTAGTAATTATGTATTCATGAAAGACTGTTGGTGTGAATGGGGTATTTCCTAACTAGTTATTAGTGAGGACCTATTCGCATTATTATAATTTTACTTAGGAGTTAAGCTTTTTAGTTGTCATTTCTAGAAGTTAGTTATAATGGGGCCATGTCTCATTATTTACTTTTAGTTATCTAGGCATTTAATAATTCTCTCATGCATTTGCATTGAGAATTTAATGTGTGTGTCCTAGGTTGTTATGACTTAGTTGTCTCATGTGATAGGATTAACACTTGTCATGATCTTGTCTAATCCTATCTCACTCCTTGTCTATATAAGCAAGGAATCATATGTACTTTGCCATATTTAGTTTGGAATTCTTGCATCCTTAATGATAGCATGATATTTCTGCCATTTCTCTCTTGTGGATGTTATTTTTTTCTTGTAGGTGATCTTGGGGTGTTTGAGGAGTTCACCATAAACTTCTATATGACATCAGAGCTTCAGTGCTACAGACTTCTTCCTAGATCTGAGGGGCCAATCTTGGCATGAAAGTTTTGCTAGGTGCGAGTTGGGGTCTTGAGAGTCTGGCCATTGAATTCAGGGCATCAAACAAAGTCAAGATCGAATTTCGTTTCGTCAAAATCTAACATTTTGTCAAATCTGCAAGGGTTTGATACAAGCCATTTTTTATTGGAGTCATTTTTATTTTTTCTTCAGAAATCCAACTTCTGCTTTAAAACAATTTATGGGTTTTGTTTCCAGGGTCAAAATCTCATCTGGGTATTTGCTAGATAGATTTTGTAGATAGTGAGAAAATTTTACAGAAAAGGCTATCAAATAGCCCAACGCACTATTTTTCCTACAGGAAAAGTTTACTTTTTTTACCGAATCTCATGTTCTAGTTTTTGGATTCAAAAACGATTTTCGGGTTTTGTTGGTAGCATCAAAATATTATTTGGGTATCCATTAGTTTTTGAATGCAACAAGTAAATTTTCCAAAAATAAAATCAGAAGGGTCGTGTCTTCATTGTCGATTGGCATAATTTATCTTTTTTTTCAAAAATTCATAACTTGAGCATATGACGTCTGTTTTTCAAAAACTTTATATTGTCAAAAATTTGATTATGTCCTCTACAAAAAATTGAGGTTATTTTTCATCATGGAGGTAGATGTGAACACTCATCAGTGCATGCACTACTTCCTTTTTTGTGTGCATTAGTTTGCATTTTCTCCGCACCTCATTTTAGTTCCAAATCATTTTTCAATCGACTATTGCTTCATAGATTCAAGGGTTACGTGATATAGTGGGTGTTCCAGTGTTCCTTGACAACGGGTCTATTGTTGCTTTATCATGATTCCAACTTGAGTCCTTGAGTGACTCTAATATGGTTTCTAGCAAACAAAATTATCTTTCCTTTGCTTGTTGAATTAAGGATTCTAGTGTTACTTCACAGTGTGCTTCCAGTGCTTCTTTGCAACACATTATCTCATTATGGGGGGGAGCTAAATGGTATCTCTTCTTATCCTCTGTATGGATGGAGATGGATTGTATTTGTGACAGATCATTTCATTGAGGGGGCACTAAATGGTCTCTTCTTCTTTCATCTCTCTTTTGGGGAGGAGTTTTGTCCCACTAGGTTTTCTCCTTTTCTCCATTTGTGAGAGATTTCATTTGCACTTGTACATGGGTACCTAACATGGCCTCATAGCCAAGACCCATCTTTGTGTCATTTGCATACTAATCTACTTCGTAAGTTGCACTTATGAGGGGGTATTGGTGTGAAAGGGGTTCCATTTCCTAACTAGTTATTAGTGAGGACCTATTCACACTATTATAAGTTTACTTAGGAGTTAAGTTTTCCTATTTTCATTTCTAGAAGTTGGTTATAATGGGGCCATGTCTCATTATTTACTTTTAGTTATCTAGGCATTTAATAATTCTCTCATGCATTTGCATTGAGAATTTAATGCATGTGTCCTAGGTTGTTATGACTTAGTTGTCTCATGTGATAGGATTAAGACACTTGTTATGATCTTGTCTAATCCTATCTCACTCCTTGCCTATATAAGCAAGGCATCATATGTACTTTGCCATATTTAGTTTGACATTCTTGCATCCTTAATGATAACATGATATTTCTTCCATTTCTCTCTTGTGGAAGTTATTTTGTCTTGCAGGTGATCCTAGGGTGTTTGAGGAGTTCACCATAAACTCCTACACAGACAATAAGGTTTCCCGTTTTGGAATCTTGATCCTTATTTTTACTAGGGTTAGTCAACTAGGTGACCCCACATCTTAAACTTGGTCACTTAAAGGCAACCCTATTATCTCTTGAGTGACCTTGAAAGTTAGATTTAACAATAGATATTGGTTTATGTGCACACACACTTGGAACTTATTTTTGGGGCTAAAAAATAAGGACAAGGGGCTAAATAGATTAGGAGAAGTGTCATCAAGATTGACAATACTAAGATAAAGTGCAATCCATGCCTCATGAGTTGTGAGCTAGATCACTAGGTCATGATTAAATTGCTATGTTGGTCCATAAAATTTTGAGAACTTACAACTTATAAATGATAACTTTTTAGAAAGCTTAATCCTAGGTAAATAATCCTACAAAATCTCATATCACATTGACTTTGTTTTATATTCTAAATATTTCTTTAAAACCAAAGTTTATTATAGAAAATAGGTAAGCAAAAGGAGTAGGGCAACGTGCGAAGACCTTCAAAGGTCCCTTCCTATAGTGATTTTCAATGTACAACATTTAAAATGGAAAACGACCTTCATTTGAAGGTTTAATTTTAATTCAAAGTCTATTTACAAATGGAATGCATTTTATTTTCATTCAAAGGTGTTCAATACTTTTTACCATCTAAAACTCATTTTCGTGCCCTATCACACAAGTGATAAATATATTATGGGATCAATAAATTATTCATCATTACTAGATCGTCATCTATTATAAGTATTTTTTAAGTAAAGTTAACATTATTGTTGGCTCTAAGCCAACAATATGATTCCCTCCATGCCAATCTTATCAAAAGTGAGATCAAAGAAAGCAATTCTAAACATTCTTTACTTTTGAGAGTTTTGAACTTGATGTCAATACAAAGACATAGATAATGGAATGCTATTACATAAATTAATAATTATCCTTGAGTTCTCTTTCACAAATAAATTTGTTATTTCAATTTCAAGTATTAGTTTTATTTCAAAATCTAAGAATAGTAATTGTGATGTTAATATTGGATACATAAATCAATAAAGGAGCTTATCTTATCTCTATCAAATACACCCTAATTAAATTCTAAATTTTTTTGATGAGAAGAACATCAAAATTAATCTCAATAAAAAACCCATGAAGGTAATCTCCAATCAATTGAAAGCATACTAAGATGAGTAGAAAATAAAGGCAAATGATTGAAACTACAAAATTTTCAATGCTACAAGATGAAACTAACATAGAATCAAGTGAAGATGGATATTGTAGAGTATTAATTTTGTAAAATATTTTAGATGCAATTTACAATACATCTCCTTAAAAAATCAATAAGCTTATAATAGCTTTGATAAACATGAGATTTTCATAATCCAATGTATTAGTATAAAATATCGATGGAAAACTAACATTTTAAAAGGTAGACATGCATATGTACATAGATTTACTTTATAAATCATGGGAAGAATGCCCAATAGCTATATAAATTATATTTTTGATTAAAAAAAAATAGTCCTTTATTAAGAAAATGTTGAGAGCATTAAGTTATGTTTGCATGATCAATTATTCTCCCATCTCTTTAAAATGCAGTTATTTTTTAGAAAATGTATGCTCCTATTGTTGGAATTCCTATATCCACTTCCTTATAGAGAGATGTGATTACCATAGTGTTACTAGAGAGATGCATTTTTTAAATAGTTTTTATGTAATATGATCGAAAACAATTATGTCAAATGAAATATACAAAGCTATGAATGAACCAAAATATAAAACTCTTAATATATTAAAAATACTAGGCAGATATAACATTTGTATATGACGGGAATATAAGAATTCTATGAAAAAAGTGATGGTAAAATGTTTAGATATATTTAATTGAAATGGTGTAGATCCTTCATTGGTTTGCTTTGAATATATATATATATATATATATATATATATATATATATATTTGAATTATTGTTACAATTTGACAACTAACTTGAGTGATGCAAATATTTGTATATTAGAAACAACAAAAAATTCATAATAAGTTCATATGAGAAGATAAATTATATTCAACACAAATAAAAAAAATATTATATATTATAGATCAATTTATTTACAATAACTTAGTTACCATTTGTGAACAACAAAATTTCTTACACCCAAGTCAACTCATGCTTTCATTGGTTACATTTAATGGATTTTTGAAATTAAAATTTAAGAAGATAAAAGAAAAGACCTATACTATCATATAAGATAAAATCGGAGACCAATATTGTCATATATCCCCCTTTTGACATATTATAATAGATTTAATCTTCAATTGTATTATTTTAAATAATTATTTATAAAGATTAATAATGTTTCACCTTAAAATTTAAAAAATATTTTAAAATATTTCAAATCTAATAAATTAAATATTTGGATAAAATATTTTTGATCTATTAGTAAAGTTGATTGGTTTTGAATTGTTGATGATGGATTGCTAAGTGCAATTTGATATGTTGATTCAAAAAATATTTCAAAAAAATACAAACTAGAAATATTCTTGTAAATACAATATGAACTATGACAAACTTATGCCAACTATGATTTTGAATAAGTTTATAAGAGATTAAGCCTTGTTGAATAAGATACCTATACCATAAAAAGTGAGGCCCAAATCACACCCCTTAACCAAAAAAAATCAACTCAAATTCATATTCTCAAATCAAATTAGAAAAACTATTTAAAATTAACATAAGACCTATCAAAAAAATCAAATAATAAACGCATATACTTTAAAAGGTGCTACTTAAAAAATCTAACATAAGCTTTATCCTTTAAAACACAGTTAAAATAACTTATTATTAAGAAAATGTTCAAGTTCGACAACTTTATTAAATGACAAATAACAAATGTTAAACTAGCACTTGCACCTAAAGGAGGTTCAAGGATTACACTAATAGAAAACTGTGTATGCTAATATGTTAGAGAGTATGTGTTTGTGTATGCAAATTCTAGTTGCATGTGGTTGGATTAAAACATTAATAATAAATACTAAATAATAAAATGAAATAAACTTAAACAAATTTAGATTTTTTCCTTAAAGAAATTAAGTATTATTGGATTATGAAATATTTACATATAGATTTAAAACATAAAGCAATGTAAAGGAAAAAATAAAAGTTGCCATCAAATTAAAAAAAAAAAAATACAAATGGAAATAGAATGTTCTCATCGAGTCGTCAAATAAATATTTGTCCGACTTTTATGTGTTAAGTGAGATTTTGGAAGCTTTTACCTTATATTTTGGAGGCTTCTTTTTTTTTTTAATTAAAAAAAATGACGAACTACAAAACATTTTATTGAAATATAAAATATAGGATACATATCAAGCTATGGTGAAGAAGCATATACAACTAGATTCTGCCATAGAGAAACAAAATCTCTCCCTCAAGAGTAATGCTAACAAGACAAAGATAGAGGGAGAAAGTAAAGTGCAAAAACCAACTAGAAATAATCGAGAGGAGCACAAAACTGGTATATCCAATGAACGAGTGCAATCGGGTGGTAGACTCAGAAAACCCTAATCAGCAGTTGATTTACCATATATTTTGGAGGCTTTTGTCATTAAACACCAATTGATTTACCATTAAATAACAGCTAAAATTTGTTTTCTAACAGCTTAAGAGGCTCAAGAGTGGTTTGTAGACGTGAGATTTATAATCTGATTTTGCTAATAATTGTAAGCAAGATAAGTCATTATTAAACAACTATTGAAACTCTTCTAAAATTATACTGATCAAAAGCTAGTCACAACTTACTCTTTATCCGGGATCAAGCCAACGAGGTGATGAATGAATTTATCAATGCATCTCTTCTGAGATGTCGTATTTATGCTTGTCCTAAACAGGTTCCCCATATCCAACGCCTTGTGGTTGATCTCTTTGCCCTCCTCTTCCACCATTATTCTTCTCACAGCTCTACAAATTTGATCTCTTTTGGCAAGCCCATCTTTTTCTCTTCCCACCTCCACGCCCACCTTGAATTCCTCAACAATCAATCTGGCATTCAACCCCTGATCATACTGCATTGGCAGAGCAATCAGAGGCAATCCATTGCTCATTCCTTCCATCACAGAGTTCCACCCACAATGAGTTACAAATGCCCCAGTGGAAGGATGGCACAAAATCTCCTTCTGAGGTGCCCACCGACTTAATACCAATCCTCTCTGCTCAATCCGGCTCACAAATCCCTCAGGCAAAACAGCAGACAAACTGTTTTGCAGACGCAATACTAATATAAATGGCTGCTGTGCTGCCTCCAGTCCCAGAACTACCTCATGGATCTGTTTCTCTTTTAAATAACATTCACTCCCAAAAGAAACATAAACAACTGAACCAGCCTGCTGCTTTTCTAACCATTCCAAGCAATAAGACTCCCCTTCTGGGTTTCCTCCTTGAGTCCTCAAAACAAGAGGACCCACAGGAAGCACAGGCTTTGCAGTAGCCTTCTCAAAATACTCAATAAACTTCCCCTCCAATTCATTGCAGGATTTTATAGCTATAGCATCACAACCCTCTAAACAAGCTATGATCTGATCTATGCCTCTCATGCCATTACTGGGATTGACAAGGTATAGTTTTAAAGAAGAGCATGCTTCAAAATGCCTCTTGGAAATAGCAGAGGAAGGATAACCTGGAGGTGGGTTTGTTAAATCCTCTGCAGTAACTGTTTCTTGGCACTTGGTTCTGTAGGGGGAAAGATCATAGCTACAGTAAGCTGCACCAACAGAGAGAAAAAGGACAGTGGGTATGCCAAGTTTAGCTCCTATTTTTGGAGTCCAGTAAGTCATTAAATCAAAGACTATACAATCAGGGGTGGGTATAATTTGCAGTAGCTTTTCAAATGGCTTCTCTAGCAGGTGTACTGCTCGCAACAAAAGACTCCAAAGGCGTGATGGAGCTTCAGAGGTGCACTGTATATCCTTGGGCAGCCCTTCTACAGCAGGCAATGGCAATTCAAGCAGTTGGATTTTTTCATGATTACAGAGCATAGGCTTGAGTCTTGGAATATTCAGGGGAGTGGTAAGGAAGGAAACATTAATGCCTTCATCGGCTATCCTCTTAGAAAGCTCTGCAAATGCAGTGAAGTGGCCATGACAAAGGGCAGGAAACATGAGAACATGAAATTGCTTTGTGCTGCTGCCATTGCTAGCAGTGCAAGGAGAGATCTCCATTCCAAGATAGATAGCTAGCTGGATAATCAACTGAAAATAACAGGCAGGCTCTGTCTCATACAAATAGAGGCACCCTTTTTAAGTTAGTCAATGGAAAAAGGCTTATAAAGAAACCATCTGGCGTTCGACACATCCAATATTTTTGGATCTACGATGCCCAAAATAGTCTGTGTACATCATCAAAAAGTTGGTGATATATTATTTAAAGCACGGAGCCTTATAACTAATCAATATGTATATATATTTTAATTGGTTGACTTTTCAAACATTTTAGTTATTAAAAAATTATTGTAAAATAATATGAAAAATAATGTTTTATTTGGTTGACTTTTAAAACAATTTAAATTATTTTAAAAATTTAATTTAAACAATAACAAAAAATCAATGTAGGAATATACATATTTCATAATTGGGAAAAAAGTCTTTCATAATGATGTGTTGATAAAGTTTGAAATATATATCTATAATGGTGAAACATGCATGTTTTCATTTTAATTTTTGATACACTTTGTCTTAGGGCAATGATTTGTGTACAAATAGTGTATTGTATCATGAAAGATGGTAAATAATATAAGTAATGTCTATTTTTTAAAGGTTTGATGTTGATTTTTTGTTTCATCTATTTATTATTTCATTTTATTTTTATATTCATAAAATTAAGTTAGATTTATAGTTGTAGAAGGATGATTCTAGAAAGTCAACTAAGTTTTTGGTTATTTAACCTAATTTATGTATGTGTATGTTTCGATTATAAATTTATTTTCTTTGAAAATTTTATCCCCATAGCTTTGATCTTTTAGGATTCCACTTACCAGTATGGAAATTTAAGCAAAAATCTTTTTCTTTTTAGATTACATATTTTATATTTGATACTATCATCATTATCTAACCCATGCAACTAGTAAGATGTAAGGTTTTATAGTTAAATATTATAGTAGGAAAATGTGGATATGCTTTTTTTTGATTACATGAAATTGGAGTTTGGACCCCCTTAATTTGACCTCATGCTACTAGTAAGAAGCAAGGGATCACCACCCAACCCCAAGGCTAGGAAAGGAGAGTAAGGGACTAGACCTAATCACGAGGAAACTAACTACTAAGACTTTCCCCTTGTTTAGGAGAATTAGAAAAGACTTTCCCATTAGCTTCTATTAGGTGCCATGGTTTTGAAAACTTGCTTTGTTTTAGATTGGACTAATTGACAACTATGACAAGAATCAATTTAAAGCTAAAATTTAACTTTATGTTAAATTATTAGGAATGTACAAGGGAAATGGAAATGATGATTTCAAGGAAACTATGATTTAGTAAGACAACCTATATTAACAAATTTGGATTCCATATCAGGATGACAATTGAACAAAACAAAACCATGTTAATCAATGTAATGGTGGAAACAATTAAATGCATGTTTTTATTTTGAGATATATGATATGATATTTTTGCTTTTTGATTTTTTGAGATATTTTATTTTTATGATTTTTACATGTATAATATTTGTTGAGATGGAAGGCATTTACTATTTCATATAATTCTTCCCCTTTCATCATGCACAATAGATATGGATAGTTGCTAATATATTCTTTAACTACATATGAACCTATCCAATTTGGTCTAAATTTTTTGGCCTTTGTTAGCTCTCTTAGCTATCAAATTGTCTATTGTGAGCACAAGATATTTGGTCTTGAATGGTCTAAGGAAAATTTCTTGTTGTAATCTCTATTTATGAATACCTAACCAACCAAGACTAGGGTTAATCCACCTTGGAAAAAGCTTGGGGAATAACTTCTTGAATAATGGATCTGATATCATTTAAATATTTTACTATTAGTCTATGGTAACAACTAGAGAATTCTCCCTCTAATGGGGGAGATACCAAATGTTAGAGTCTCAACCATGCAAATACCCAAGGAATCTTGGATAGGAACAACAATAAGGCTTGTAGGTACATAATTGCATATCCGATGAGGATAACAAATAAAGTTGATAGATTGATCCCCCTTTAGTTATTTATAATTTGTAATCTTAGAGGAAACTGTAGCAACTATGTTTGGACCCTTTTTAGGGTCTCATTTTTTATTTTATGCTTAGATTTAGGAAGAGGTTCACAATTACCATTTCCAAGTTATTTTATAGTAGCTTCATTTTGTCTCAATGTATAGGCTTCATAGGTTTGATTTGACTCGTCCTTCTTATTTTGTTTAACATCTCCCTTGATGATGTGGAATTAATTGAGGTGAAGAAAGTAATTTTTTGAAATAGGGTAGAGGGAATGACTCATTATATGAATCTAAGGCCATCCAAGAATCACGTTTTATCTATAGTTTCTTCATCTATGATAAATAATTCTATAGGCATGATTTTAGGACCAATGGTGATAGAGATTAAACTGTCAAATGCAAATTCTTAATATTATCACAAAATATAAGGTTATCATTAGCGTGAGTGTGTTGGATTCAACACAACACATCCTTTAAAGGAGGGAAAGGGGAACTACATAGATTATATTCATGCCATCGATCATAACATGTTTATGTAATAATTATAAACTCGGACTTATGGGTAAATAATAGGTTGCCTTAATTCGATTTACCATTGTATGAATGCAATTTTTTGAAGTTAAATATGAAATTAATGTCTTTAGGAGGAGACCCAAGAGGGTGGAGTTACTTGTAACATTTTTGTCATGATGGGTTGAAGTAGTTTGC
The DNA here is from genome assembly GCA_007258455.2 of Sequoia sempervirens. Lineage (NCBI taxonomy): Eukaryota > Viridiplantae > Streptophyta > Pinopsida > Cupressales > Cupressaceae > Sequoia > Sequoia sempervirens. The sequence continues at coordinate 157,007 of VDFB02008029.1, read as the reverse complement.
ATAATCTAGCCTAAACGTAGGATACCAAGAAGAGAAATCTTGTGGGTGGGAGAGATCCTTAGAATTTATAATATGTGAGAACATGTTGAAACATGAATCCATCCAAGTTCATGCGCATGTATATTTCCTTATTTATTTCAAGTTCCATAATGCCTAAAATCTCCTAGTCAAAGGTATGTTAATAATTTTGTTGAAAATTAGTTGACCTATGCTATTTCTTGTAGGAATGTGTTCATGAATAGTTATTGTTGATATTTTGGAGACATTGGATGGTTCTATAGTTTAAATTATCATGCGTGCGCTAGTTTATTCAAACATGCGATCATATTTTTGAAACTATTTGGTGTGCTTCAAATTATTTGACTTGATAGGTGATGTGGAGGGCTTCACGAGCCACTTAGGCCTTTTCTAAATGTTTTTCTATATGCCTCACCTCATTAATATCCATTTAGGTGTCGATGTCTCTATAACTATTGATTGGTTGGTCCTATTGAAGGATCTATAATTGAATGAGAACTCAACATGCTCTACCTTGGTTAGGATTAGGCTAGAGTATGGTGTCTTAAATCTAGGTAGAATTGTTGACTTGGTTTAGAAATTACTGGGTTCTTGGCAACCACCTTTTGAATCAGAATCTTCATAGTCATAGTATTTTGAGATTTGTGTCAATGGATCTAGAAAAAGATACCTATTAAAGGTAGGAGTGAAAGTATTATTAAAGGGGATTAAACCCTAATATTTTTCTAATTTTGACATATTATGTGGGTATCATAAATACCACTGAATAATGAAATATATACAAAAGTGAAAGAGAAAAGGATGGAGATGGAAATGATGAAAGAGTGGTGAAATATGAACTAGCCCACCCAAAAGGATTTATAGTTCATGTTAGTTCATCAAAATATGTTTTACTTAGAATCAACCCAAGCACAATAAAAATGAGTTAGATTCTAGCAACACATTCAACTACACCCTTGCTAAGATGCACCCACCTAGTCACTCTCGCTCTCTTGCCATGAACTAGTTGAACAAAGGTGGAACTGGTGAGTTCTATTCTTGTGAAATTAGAATATTTATTACAATTGATAGTTTTATTTTTCATGTGTTGTGTTGGTGGTTGGCTATGTTTTCATTATTTATTAGACAAAGTTGAGTAGGTAATTATTTTAGCAAGTTTAAGTTGGCATATTCAATTTATCTCATGAATTCAACATCTTATCTAGTTTCCTCATAGAAATGGTTTATGAATTGACCTTGAATTTGAAATATTCTTGTGATATAGGTCCTTGTTGTGTTATTTTCAATTTATTGCAAGAATTGTGTTTGCTACTAAACCATTTCTTCAATGTGTTTTTCTCAAGTTGATAGGTTTTCCTTGATCTCATCGAAGATAGATTTAATCTAATCTTCCCTCACTCTAGGGAACATTGAGTGTAAACATGTTGAATAAGGAAGAGGGATGATCACACTTATTTTTTGAGTGCTTTGTGTTGGGATTGAGGGCTTTCTTTCAAATTTTTGGCATTTTCTTAAATTTAAATATTATGTAATAATATTTTAAATAAAAATTTAAATGGATGAAAATCTATATGATTTTCCTAGGCATGTGCACCAATATGGGACACATAAAAGTGGCCAAATTCCCAAAAATAAGCAAAACACTTTCATTTTGAAGGAGTTCAAATGACGTGCTCGTGTTATGGCTCATAAAAAAATAACGTGCACACAATATTATGAAAAGAAAACACATACGCATTATTATTAAAACAAAACACGTGCACACTTTTATGAAATCAAAACATGTACTCATTTTTTATGAAATAAAAACACGTACACATTTTTCTCAATAAAGTTATAAAAAGAAAACAAAAATGTCCATTTTGCTCACCTGTGGCTCACATTTTCTGCAATAGTTTTCTTTCCCTCAACTCTGCATAATGCAAACATGTTTTTCCCTTTGCAACCTTGCTTCACAATGCCACATTGAAGAAGAGGTAAGTGATTTTTTTTGCATTAGAAAAAATAGACCGTTTTTGACCAATTTCATGTTTTTTTGAATTATATAAAAAATCATGTAAACCTTGAGCCACAACCAAATTTAAATGATGAATTTCCTAAGGAAAACCCTAGGATGCCTGACCTGTCTCCTACCCTTCCAAAAAACCTTGGACAAAGCCAAGAGAATTTTTTAGGGCATATAGAGCAAAAAACATTTCAATTTGGGGTGATCCCACAATAATGGGTTACAATTTTTGGCCAAACTTGACATTAAAATCAGATTTTTCACTAGACATTCACGTTCTTACACCTATAGCAGCTAAACCATTAAGGTTTTGAAGGTGAATCAAACTATTTATTTGTTAGATATTTTGTGTAGATTCTAATTATATTTTTTAAAAAAATTAAAAAATAAATTGTGAATCATTTTATGTAATTTTTAATAACTTATATTTTCTACTAATCACATTTTTAAAAAGTGATGTTTACTTCGGCCCACGTAACTTTTTTTATAGATAGGATACAATTCTAATTTTTAAAATAAATTTTTTCACACCAATATCTAGGGGATGAATATTTTTTCATAATTTTTTGTTTCATATTTTTTTTTAATTAATTTTTCAAGTCAGCGTAATTATAATTTGGACAGAGGTGTACTTCGGCACACATAACTTTTTTTGTATTCATTTGAATTAACTTATTCTTTTTTTGTTGGAATAAGGACATCAATACCTAGTGGACATGTATTTTTTAGAATTTTTTTTCTCTATTTTTCTATTTTTTCGTATGTGTGAAATAAATAACTTGATGTTCATTGAAAATCCTACATTCACAAGAAATAAAAAATAAATATAATAATCAAATTAAACATATTTAAAATTATACTTTTTGGGAAGCTTATAATAAGGGTTGGAGGCTTACAAAAAATAAATTTTAAATGAATTCATTTGATCACCCAAAAGGTAAATCAAAAGTGGTTTTTTATCAGCATTTTGATAGGTGTAGAGGAGACTCGATTATAGGTATGGTTTAAATCTAACAAGGTTCTATCCAAGGATTTGATCTAAGGGGTTGATCAATCCCTCTTTAATTAAAATAATTTAAATGGAACCTTTAAAGTCATAAATCATTGTATGTTCTAAAAATATGTGATTTCAAGCAAAAATCGGATGTCCCAAAAGTTTCATGTTGTCATTAAATCAACATCACCAATCCCTTGCCTCAGGATTGGAAGCCATGATGATGAATGTTGACATAGTCACAAATCAAATAAATCAACATAAAACTTATAGAGATTCATGTTGTCAATATTATGCAACAAAATTTTCCTATGATGAAGTGAAAAAGAAAGACATAAGAAAAGAAAGAATGTCTTCTTTTTATGGATCTTAGCACCAATGAACCTATTCCTTTGAATTCAAAGAGGTTTCCAATGCATTGGTGTAATCATGATGAGATAAGAAATAATTTTTGGGATAGGCGATGAATGGTCTTTGACCAACCTCCATGTAATAATTATGAGGTGATGCTATATTTTCTAAGAAAACTATATTGTGAGTTTATCCTTCATCAAATTCCCAATTATTTTGATATGAGGGTGTTTCAAGGTAGAGATGGAGGCTTTGCCCAAAATAGACTAGGAGATCATTAGGTAGATAACCATGCACATCAAAGAACACTAACACAAAGACCTATTTGTCATGTGATGTTTCTAGTAGTCATCAGGGAGAGTATGGAGGTGTAGAATCTCCATGTAGTTGCTAGCTTGATAGACACCATTATAGAGCATGGCACACAAATATCGTAGCCTTTTGCCTCACAGGATGATGTCGTAGCTCAACCATTTAGCTCTAGTGCCCCTAGCTCTCATATATGCCCAAACTATTGTAATCTATGCTTTGGGAGAGATAGTGATGTAGAGGGTGTAGATGGTTCCACCTCCCATGTGTATTCTCATTGTTAGTATAAATGTCATGAGAGTAGCAAGGGTCATTAGGGTGGTGCATCAGATAATGCAATGATGATAGATGAGTTGTTGAATGAGGTGTATGCTAGTCAAATGCAAGTATGTTGATTTGAATTTATAGCATTTTATCTATTAAATACTTAAAATTGTAAATGTAAATAGATTTTTAATTATAGAATTGAATTAAACTGATGCAAATATTATGCATTTCATGGTGTAATGCTAGAGTTTGGTACATCATCGAATATTCCCACAACAACTTGTACACTTGTATTTGTATTAGAGGTAAAATTTGTATAATCTATCAAAATAGAGTAATACTTTCTATTCAAAATAATGTTTAATAATTTAAAATACATTTTTTTATTGAATAGGTGGGCATTGCATCACCATCTAGTACACATGTTACCATGGATGCTTGTGGCATTGAATTTACTCAGGTATAGTATAACACATTTAAGTTTGTTTTTGTAAATTTCAAATTTGTTGTTTATATATATTTGTGAACTTTTGAGTTTATTATGATATTATTCGTTTAGATGATGAATACAATAGACACACCTCTTGACATAAGATAAAATTTAGAAGTTGGTGTTAGAGCAGCAATTTCATCCTCCATGTGCTTAACTTAGGTTTGACTATGAATATATATGTTTAATAATGTTTATATTGTGTTAATTGATATTAGTAGACCTATAAAAAATAGTTGATAAATATTTCTTTGTTTTTTTATAGATGGATGTAAACACCCTTGTGCGGGGACAAACATCTCTTGATGATGTCGAGCGTTGTAGGCAAGAAGAATTAGACTAACAATATGTTGTAAGTGTATTTATAATATATGTATCATTTAAAATAATTTTTATAATTTTTGACTTTGGCATAGTATCTAATTTTATATTTTGTATGTATAGGCTAGGCTACAAAATACTGAGGAGCATAGGAGATTAGAACGATGCAATACATCGACAATTATTAGTGACAAAAGTTCAATTAATTGGGCTAAAAGAGGTCCAATGTTTCAAGAATAGGGTTCAATATTCATAGATGAACACATTTTGTATGCCTATACATGGCACATAGATAATTTTTTTGGTGTGGCTATATGTATCGATGATATTTTGTAGACTGAGAGGCAATACATTGGCCACATGACATTGTATGACATTTTGGTTACATTTTGTGTACTGTCATGATGGTATTGTATGCCATTTTAATCATATTTTGTGTGCCCTCATGATGGCATTGTATGAAATTTTGATGAAATTTTGTATGACCTCATGGCTTTATGGAGATCAATTTATATAAATATTTTATGTGTAAATTGGTAGCTTAAATGGTTTAAAATGTTCTCATAATTTACTTAACCCCAAGCAGTGTATGTATGAATCATAATCCATATCCAAATTTTAATTTTTGAATCTAATTTCCTATCATGTCAAATCAAGTTAACTACAACATTAAATTCATCGCCTTATCAAAAATAAATAATTAATAAAAATAAACATTTCTTGACAAACATTGATCTAAAAGTTATATTTATAGAGTGCAATGCAAGAAAGATAATAATGAATAAGTTAACAATAATGTATTGAAATTTTAAATATTATTTACAAAAATTCAAATTACCGACCACTAGATGATGAGCATATCCTACATTCGATTGTCCTACATTCATTAGGACTTAGCTGGGTTCATTAGGACTGACCTAGGTTTATTAGGATGTCCTAAGTTTAGTAGGATTGCCCTACATTCATTATCAACTCATTCATGGAACTTAGATTTTTTTTGTGTTAACCTACAAGGTCACGTAGGATAAATCCATAATAACCTCTCTCACTTTTTCAAGAATCCAATCCATTTTATCATGGTGACAAGTTTTCAAATGTTGTAAAAACCATCAAACACATTCAATGAAAAGTTATAATGTTGCATAAATTTCATTCCATTTGTTATGGGCCCAAACTGTCAGCTCCAACACATCTAATTGGGTGGGTTTATGCTATACAAGGTCCTATTTCACACCTTAGCATGTCAAATCATTCCAGGCTACATTGTTTTGACACTTTCCCTTAAGATCCCTAAATGTCAAAAAGTGGTGAACTTTAACAAGATTTTTCTTGGAAATTGTGACACTTATAAATGTTTTGTCTAAAGCTATGGGGTCATGTAGGGTCCCTCTACAATAACCTCTCTCACTTTTTCAAGACTCCAATCCATTTGATTATGGTGGAAAGTTTTCAAATGTTGTAAAAAGTGTCAAATGTATTCAATGAAAAGTTATAATGTTCCATAAATTTCATTTCATTTATCATGGGACCGAACTGTCAGCTCCAACATGTCTAGGTGGGCAGTTTTATGCTAGGCAAGGTCCTATTTCACATCTTGGAACGATCTGGCATGCAATGTTGCATAACTTTCATTCCATCCATCGTGCGGCCAAACCGACAGTGCCAACATGTCTGGGTGGGTGAATTTATTCTAGGAAAGGTCCTACTTTGTACTCTAGCATGCTAGATCATTCAAGGTTATATTGTATCAACACTTTCTCTTAAGAGCCTTAAATGCTAAAAGGTGGCAAAATTTGATGAGCTATTTCTCAGAAATTTTGGTACTTACAAATATTATATCTAAAGCTATAGGGAGTTATAGGGTCCCTCTACAATAACCTATCTCATTTTTTCATATTCCCAATCCATTTGGTTGTGGTGAAAGTTTTTTTGCTGCCCCAAAAATTGTCAGATACATGCAATGTTAAGTTGCAAGGTAGCCTATTTTTTGTTTTGTTCATTATGTGGCCGAATAAATAGTGCCAACATGTCCAGGTGGGTGGGTTTATACTAGGAAAGGTCCTATTTTGCACCCCACCATGTCATATCATTCTAGGATACATTGTACCTGAGCTTTCTCTTAAGATCCCTGAATGCCAAAAAGTGAGGAACTTTAACATGTTGTTTCTCAGAAATTGTGTCACTTAAAGATGTTTTTCCTGAAGGTACATAGATTTGTAGGGTCCCTCTACAACACCCTCTCTCATTTTTTCATATTCCTAGTCCATTTGGCCATGGTGAAATTTTTTCTGTTGCCCCAAAAATCGTCAGATACATGCAATGTTAAGTTGCAAGGTGGCCTAATTTTTGTTTTGTTTATTGTGGGGCCAAACCATCAATGCCAACGTGTTCGGGTGGGAATGTCTATGCTAGGTATGGTTCTATTTTGCAGCCCAACTCTCTCATTCGAACATTTCGGGCTACATTGTGTGAGTGCTTTCTCTTAAGATCCTTGTCCATTTTTCAATAGTTTTTGACATTATTAAAGGTTTGATTTATTTATTTTTTGTCCAATCTATAAAAAACATTCATATTTAAAAAAGTGAAACATTTTATTTTACATATTTTGTGAGTAACTAACAAAATGTACAAATTTTTTCAAAATGTTTAATGAAAGATATCAACTATACATATATACAAACCAACTAAAAAAATGTACAAAACTCATGCATTTCCAATTAATTGGTACAATCATGATAGAATATTGGTCATTTATATATACAAAATTGTAGCTATACATAGATACAAATCAACTAACAATATTTACAAAAAGTTCATGTTTCCAACATTTTGTAGAATCTTGGTCGTTTATATATACAAAATTTCAGTTGTATATAGATACAAATCAACTGATAATATTTATATAAAAAATTACATTTCATACAATTGGTACAATGAATAGATGATATGTCAATCAACCAATGATATATACAATTTTTTCAAAATTATTCTACCCTTTCCTAGAATCAATTTGATTCAATGCTCCAACACATTGAATACCTACAATTGGCCCAAATTCAATCTACTAAACCTTGTGGATTAGCTCTAACCCTTATAGTGTCAAGTATTGTCTCGTGGTTAGCTTCGTGAACTTTCCATAAATTCTTATTAAGTATTCTACCATGATATTTAATCAATTGAATATTTGTTGCAACAACAAGGTTAGAGTAATGAAGAATATTCCTATGTGTGTCAAAGTCCTCAAACAACCAAACATCTGATTTCTTAATAGGGTACCTTCTAAGCTATGTTCCTGTGACAATAATAGACCCTATTGGATACTCAATACCCTCTCCATCAGTGATTGTGGTAGTCAATTTTTTTATCCCCTCTATACAACGACACAAAAAAAAAATTCCTTCTTCATTATTCTCATCAACAATAATTGAATACACATGACCTGCATTTCATTGAGTGAATAAATTAACTCCAAAAACCATGTAAAATATAATAAAAAGACTTAAAAATTTATTTTCAACTAATTAATAAATCACAATACCTAATTGCACTAGGTTAGATACATGGTCAAAGTCCATCGATACTTCCATTTGGTTCAATTGTAGTGCTTGTGGAACTTGATATGTGTCAATGGGAATTAAAGGTCTACAAGATCATTCGTCAACCCACTCTTTTAATTCACATTCTTCCCATACAAAATCCATACATAAAGGAAAAAAACATGCAATCTCTCTTGTATAAATAAGAAGTGAACTTGTATTTGAACTTCTAAACGAGTGCAACTCACTCGATCTTGTAACTGTACAACAATCTTGGTAGTTTGCACTATTAGATTCATTTACCAACAAAAAATATCTAGAAACCATAAACTTACCTTGATTACCTGGTCCCATTATGGAGTTACACCATTGCACAATTATTGTTGCATCGGTCAACTTATCACCACCTTAGTACTTCAACTCCTCTCTAGCTAGGGCTCTTTTTACACATGATCCGACAGCATCATGTTCACCCTTTCCATTTCTAGCCTCAATGAAATTCCAAAAATGTTGAACACCACTTGTCACATGCATCCTAGTCAACCAATAAAACATCCTTGAAATATTGAATAATGACATGTAATTATTTGACCATATGATGTGTTGATTGTATCTCATATTTCTTTCCCTTGAATTATCATTGAAAATTTGAAAGCAAACTTGCACAAACTTTGTGGAATGAGTACGATTGTTGCTGATATAGAAGTGATACTCTCTTAATATCTTTTTATCTTTCTTTGTGCTATCATGTGCATACATGAATTCTATGTGTACAAAAATAGTAACCTAAATAGAGTTGTAATACTGAGATTGTACTTCATTTTGTGGTTGAAATGTATAATTCTTAGTAAATTTACAATAGAAATAATGGTACCAAGAGGAAATATATCCTTACATAATTTGCATTGCTCATCCAACCATCAATCTCTATGTGTATGCATTGTGTACTCATAAATGATTTTCTCTTGAAAAATCCTCATAAATTCAACTACAGAAATATCTATATTCACTAACTCACATCTCTTTGACTCTTTTCCATCTTTAACCCCATATGTCACTATCTTGTATTTTCTAAAAGTAACTAATTTTTTTTTTTCCAACATAATACACTTGAAATAAAATCTCTTGATGATTTAGGAGGGAATTGCATACTACATTCTTGCAAACACATTGTTAGTATGCAAAGTAACACATATATGATGAAGGTTTTGCAAATGGGGTTGCAAGCTAAGTGGGTTTAACCTTGGGGAAAACTCCTTGATTAAGCACGCTTGAAATGGAGTAGTACTAGGATCGGTGACCTCCTGGGAAGGTCCAATGCTTCACCTCTGTGAGCATCACCTAGATGTAATAAGTGCTAAGTGGATCATTCATTATCATGGGAGATGTGTTCTTGTGGACCACTACTCATGAAACATGGGTCAATGAGTTTGACTCGTAAAACTACACAGTTGAATCTTGATAGCAATATCATAATTTGATATGCTGTGGAAAATACCTCTTACTTATCAATTGATGAGCTAAAGGGGCTTTATAATGAATGGTTCATAAGGCACAACACTTGCTGAAGGTTTTGCAAATGGGGTTGCAAGCTAAGTGGGATTAACCTTGGGGAAAACTCCTTGGTTAAGCGCGCTTGAACTGGAGCAATACTGGGATGGGTGACCTCCCGGGAAGGCCCAATGCTTTCACCTCTGTGAGCATCAACTAGATGCAATGAGTGCTAAGTGGATCATTCATTCTCATGAGAGATGGGTTCTTGTGGACCACTACTCATGAAATATGGGTCAATGAGTTTGACTCGTAAAACTACATGGTTGAATCCTGATAGCAATATCATAATTTGACATGTTGTGGAAAATACCTCCTACTTATCAATTAATGAGTGAAAGGGGCTCTATAATGAATGGTTCATAAGGCACAACACTTGCTGAAGGTTTTGCAAATGGGGTTGCAAGCTAAGTGGGATTAACCTTTGGGAAAACTCCTTGGTTAAGCGCGCTTGAATTGGAGCAGTACTGGGATGGGTAACCTCCTGGGAAGGCCTAGTGCTTCACCTCTGTGAGCATCACTTAGATGCAATGAGTGCTAAGTGGATCATTCATTATCATGAGAGATGGGTTCTTGTGGACCACTACTCATGAAACATGGGTCAATGAGTCTGACTTGTAAAACTACATGGTTGAATCCTGATAGCAATATCAAGATTAAATAATGTCATTTATAAATTATATTTGGTAAGATTGTAGTCCTCGAAATGAGCTTTCCAACTGTAAGTATAGTTTTGATATGTTTTCATTTTATCATGTATTTAATTTTCAAATTTTAATGGACATAGGTTTTTCTTCGAAAATCAAGCTCTTCATTCTGTAGAGGTGGAAAAATAGTAAACCATTGTAAAAAAAATTCAAAAAATACCCTTTCCCTAGGTATTGATGTCCATGTTTCACCAAAAAAAATTTGGATTTCGGTATATACACAAGAAGTTAGGTTGTACGACACACACGTATGTCCAAATTTTAGTTATAGTGACTTTAAAAATTAATTAAAAAAATATGTAACAAAAAATTATGGAAAACTATCCTTTCCCTAGATATTGATGTTGAGAATCTATATTTCAAAAATTAGAATTTAATCTTTTATAGAAAAAAGTTATGTTGTACAAAACAAATGTTACTTTTTGAAAATGTTATTTTCTGTTGAAAACTAGTTATTAAAGGAGATGTTGAAATATTCATGATTTATTTTGAAATTAAAAATAAATAAATTAGAATCTACACACAAATTGCCACAAATCACTAGTTCACATCATCTTCAAATTCTTAACAGTTTAGTTGCTATAGGTCTTAGAAGATGAAGATTTAGTTAAAAATATTGATGTAAATTTCCATCTTGGGAAAAAAGTGAGACACAAAATTGTGATTGCACCCCAAGTCATGATCAAACTGCTATGTCAGTCCATACAATTTTGAGAACTTACAACTTATAAATGATAACTTTTTAGAAATATTAATTTCCTAGGGAAATACTCCCACAAAATCCTATGTTTGATGTTCTAAATCCTTCTTTAAAACCAAAGTTTATTATAGAAACTAGGTAAGAAAATCCAGAGCAGGGCAACACAAAGACCTTCAAAGGTCCCTTCCTATATGGATTTTTAATGTACAAGATTTAAAATGGAAACAATCTTCATTGAAGGTTTACTTAAATCATTCAAAGTCTATTTACAAATGTCATAAATTTTATTTTCATTCAAATGTGTTCAATATTTTTACCATCTAAAACTCATTTTGTGCCCTATCACACAAGTGGGAAATTTATTAGGGGATCAATCAAGTATTCATCATTACCATCATCATCTATTATAAGTGTTTTTTTTATAGCAAAGTCAACATTATTGTTGACTATAAGCCAACAATATGATTCCCTCCATGTCAATCTTATCAAAAGTGAGATCAAAGAAAGCAATTCTAAAAATTCTTTACTTTTGAGAGTTGTGAACTTGATGTCAATACAAAGACATGGATAATGGAATACTTTTACACAAATTAAGAATTATCTTTGAGTTCCCTTCCATAAAAAAAATTGTTTTTGATTAATGCAAAATAGGTTTTGAAGGGACCAAGAACCCTGAACAAGAAAGGAAGTGGCAGTAAAGATAAGACAATAGACTGCCCACCCAGAAAAAACCACAAAAAACACCAACTGATTACCAGACCATTAGCCAACCATCCGAAGTAACATCAACCAAAAAACCAAAAATAGAAAGATAAGCCAAACGATCCTTAAAGCAATTCTTTAAGCATTTTTGCAGCCCCCAAATCCTTGGTCATCAACCTGCCATGCATTTCCATAATTTCTTCCACATCACGAGCAACATCCTTCTTACCTTTCTTAGTTTTGCTTTGAGTATGAACACTCAGGCCAACAACCAAATCATTTGAATGCACATCCATTCCAACATCCTCCCCACGATCCGAGTTCGCCTGGTCACCGAACAATCCCTTCCCAGTCAGCTCCATGGCCTTTTGGTTAAGGAAAATCATCCCCTCAGCCGACGCCTCCAACTTCTCCTTGCTTATGTTTATGAGCATATCCAAATCCCTTCGGATTTTCCTGTTCTGTCTCTCCAACACCGCCACTCTCGGCCCATAGTCATTCTTCAGAGCAGTAATTTCATCCACCATACAACCAACACTCGAATTCAAAGACTGAGACAAAGCAAAAATAGAATCCCGCTCTTTCAGACTTCATAGAGTAGAGATGTTGCACCTGGCAATGGTATCATGCTTGTTATGGAGATCTTGAATCTCTTGAACAAGCCACATAAGTAGATTGAAAGAAATATCCACCCCTTCCTTAACAAGGCTCAACGCCTAAGAAAAATCCATAGCACCCCAGAACAAACCCCTACCTTGATGCGAACCACTCGGTGGTTCCTCCACATGAACATCCTCAGAGCCAAGCTTAGCCTTCCCCCGATCCCTAGAAGTAGAGCCTCGAGCAGAATCTTCAAGGTTTACAACCAAATTCTTTTTACCGACCACAGGGGACCCACCACCACCCAACACCTCACCCTAAATATTTCGTGCCACCTCAATATTAACATTCACTTCCTTGGCATGACCCTTACACTTCTACCAACAGAGCCCTCAACAACACCCTTAGGAATCTTTAGCTTACATTTCACACAAGGAGAAACTTTCAAGGAAGAAGGGATAATATCACCCATAGACGAAGTATAATCTAGATTAGTATCAAAGCCATCAGACCAGCCCCCCAACTCATCCTCAACCTTCGTACCAACAGACTCCTGAATTTCAACAATTTTGCATTTCCCACTTTCTTTCCCCAATTTCTTAGAAATAGGGGACCGAGGAGTTCTAACAATGAAATTAGCCTCGATAAAATCAACAATTAAAAGCATGAATCCTTCATGAAGAAAGGGATTCCTAGGGTTTTTTCTGTGATTCAAGATGCTTTCTTCCATAGACAATAGCAGATAGAAGGGAAAAGAAACCAACTTACCATGGCAAAAATGGTTGAGCAGAACAAAGTGATGATCATAGAGCGCCGTAAATCTTCCATCTAGAGTAAAGTAGTGCATTAACGCCACAACAACTGCCCGCCATATTGGTTTGATCTTAGTTCGGTCATAGCCACCATAGTCGAAGCGAACCATTTTAGCCCTTTCCCTATCACGGAGAAAAGTCTGCCTAGCAGATTGCGAAATATTCTTGTGCTGGTAAAATTTCCTACCTTCCATTGACAAGCTAGTCACCTCCATGATAAGGTCTTCATCAATGGTAATATCCCTACCACACAAACTCACCATACGACCATTCTGGGCTTCCACAAATTCCTTAGAGACCAAGGATTTAAAACCCTTTAGTCTCTCCAAGTAAGGAGTAACTCCCCCTCTCTACAAAATTTCCCAAACTCTGGGGTTAGCCTTGGTATGATCGCAAGAGAGCGGTTCCGTTCAACACCTATCCTCGCCCATCATCAAGAAACTTGCAGAACACCACCAGGTCAAGGCAAAGACAATAGCCGCAAAGCTACCCAGAAAGCGTGTGAAGTAATCCAAAATAGTCTGGAAGGAGATAATGCAAAGGACTCTAAAACAATTATGTTGAAAGAAGCCACAAATTCCAATGATCATAATATGTGGGATAAGTCCCATCATACTGCTAAATTCATGATTTCCACGCAAGCCTAAGAATAAGGAGGTGGGAAATGAAGAAAAATTAATGCCGATCATTAATAATAAGCATGCTTAAATCAATGGGAAGGACTTCATCCTCCCCCCACGTTTTAGCCGAAGACACACCATAATTCGCCAGCCAATCATCCATGACATTCACTTCCCTATAGGATGGGAAATATACATTTCTTCAAATTCCCCACAAAAGGAAATAGCATCCACAATAAAATTATTAATGGACCAAGAAGGGGGAGCTCCTTGCTTAAGGCAATTGATAATATTCAAAGAATCACCTTTGATCCAAAGTTTAGAGATCCTCAAATCCCTAGCCATCTTGATGCTATGATAGGCCGCACCAACTTCAACAAGGTGGTTTGTCTGGATTCCCTCCATAAATAAATTTGTTATTTTAATTTCAATTATTAATTTTATTCCAAAACCTAAGGTTATTAGTAATTGTGATGTTAATATTGGATATATGAATCAATAGAGGAGCTTATCTCATCTCTATCAAAGACATTCTAATTAAATTCCAATATTTTTTGATGATAAGAACATCAAAATTAATCTCAACAAAAAATCCATGTTCATCTCCTATAAATTGATTAAACATACTAAGATGAGTAGAATATAAAGACATTTGGTTGAAACACAAATTTTCCAACGCTACAAGATGAAATTAACATAAACTCAAGTGAAGATGGATATTGTAGATTACTAATTTGGTAAAATATTTTAGATGCAATTTACAACATCTCCTTAAAAAATCAATAAGCTTATAATAGCTTTGATAAACATGAGATTTTCATAATCTGATGTATCAAAATAAAATATCAATGGATAACTAACATTTTAAAAGCTAGACATGCATATGTACATAGATTTACTTTATAAAACATGGAAAGAATGCCTAATAGCTATATAAATTATATTTTTTATTAGAAAAAAGTAGCCTATATAAATTTTATTTTTGATCAGAAAAAAGTAGCCCTTTATTAAGAAAATGTTGAGCATTAGTAAACTCATTAAGTTAGGTTCGCATGATCGACTATTCTCTTATTTCCTTAAAAATGTTATGTTATTTTTTAGAAAATGTATGCTCATGATTGTTGGGATTACTGTATCCACTTCCTCATAGAGAGATGTGACCACCATAGTGTTACTAGAGAGATGCATTTTTAACATAGTTTTTATGTAACATGATAAAAAAAATTTGTCAAATGAAGTATATACAAAGTTAGGAATGAATCCAAATCTAAAACTCTTATCATGTTAAAAATACTAGGCAATATAGAATTTGTATATAATGGAAATACAAGAATTCTATAAAAAAGTGATGGTAAAATGTTTAGATATATTTAATTGAAATTATGTAGATCCTTCATTGGTTTGAATAACTTTAATAATTATTCCCAAATTACTGTTACAATTTAGCAACAACTAACCTGCACAATGCAAAGATTTGTATATTAGAAACAACATAAAATTCATAATAAATTCATGTTAGAAGATATAGTATATTCAACACAAATAAATAAAATAAGAAAAAACATATTACAAATCAATTTATTTGCAATAGTTACCACTTTATGAACAACAATTTTTTTTACACCTACCCAAATCAACTCATGCTTTCATTAGTATTTGAAAACAAAATTTAAGAAGATAAAAGAAAAGACCTATACTATCATATAAGATAAAATAGGAGACCTACATTGTCATATATCTCCCTTTTGACATATTATAATAGATTTAATCTTCAATTGTATTATTTTAAATAATTATTTATAAAGATTAATAATGTTTCAATTTAAAATTTTAAAAATATTTTAAATCTAATAAATTAAATATTTGGATAAAAGATTTTTGATCTATTAGTAAAGTTAATTGGTTTTGAATTGTTGATAATGGATTATTTAGTGCAATCTGAAATGTTGATTCAAAAAACATTTCAAAAATATGCAAACAATGTCTTCCAAAAATATTCTTGTAAATACAATATGAACTATGAAAAACTTATGTCAACCATGATTTTGAATAAGTTTATAAGAGATTAAGTCTTGTTGAATAAGATACTCATACCATAAAAAGTGAGACCAAAACTACTCCCCTTAACCAAAAAACTATCAATTCAAATTCATATTCTCAAATCAAATTAGAAAAACTATTTAAAATTAACATAAAACCTATCATTAAAAAAACAAAAAGATTCAAATAATAAACCTTTTAAAAAACATATACTTTAAAGGGTACTACTTTAAAAGTCTAACATAAGCTTTATCATATAAACCACACTTAAAATAATTTATTACTAAGAAAATGTTGGAGTTCCACAGTTATATTAAATGACAAGTAACAAATGTTAAATAGTTGTAAGGAAAATTAAGTCATTATTCAAAGATATAAGATTTCCACAGTCTATAATGATGAAAAATTGCTTATTCTGGATTAAACTGCCTATATTATTTTATGCATCATTCTTCTCCCACAGCTTTTTTTCATTCTATGTAATCCAATTGATAAAACAAAAAAAAAAACACACAATTTAATTCAAAATAAGTATTTTAAACTCTCTGAGATCAAAAGCTAGTTACAACTTACTTTTTATCCGGGATCAAGCCAACGAGGTGATGAATGAATTTATCAATGCATGTCTTCTGAGATGTCGTATTTAGGCTTGTCCTAAACAGGTTCCCCATATCCAACGCCTTGTGCTTAATCTCTTTTCCCTCTTCTTCGACCATTATTCTTCTCACAGCTCTGCAAATTTGATCTCTTTTGGCAAGCCCGTCTTTTTCCCTTTCCACCTCCACACCCACCTTGAGCTCCTCAACAATCAATCTGGCATTCAACCCCTGATCATACAACATTGGCAGAGCAATCAGAGGCAATCCAATGCTCATTCCTTCCATCACAGAGTTCCACCCACAATGAGTTACAAATGCCCCAGTAGAAGGATGGCGCAAAATCTCCATCTGAGGCGCCCACCCACTTAATACCAATCCTCTCTGCTCAATCCGCCTCACAAATCCCTCAGGCAAAACAGCAGACAAACTGTTTTGAAGACGCAATACTACTATAAATGGCTGCTGTGCTGCCTCCAATCCCAGAACTAGCTCATGGATCTGTTTCTCTTTTAAATAACATTCACTCCCAAAAGAAACATAAACAACTGAACCAGCCTGCTGCTTTTCTAACCATTCCAAGCAATAAGACTCCCCTTGTGGGTTTCCTCCTTGGGTCCTCAAAACAAGAGGACCCACAGGAAGCACAGGCTTTGCAGTGACCTTCTTAAAATACTCAATAAACTTCCCCTCCAATTCACTACAGGATTTTATAGCTATGGCATCACAACCCTCTACACAAGCCATGATCTGATCTATGCCTCTCATGCCATTACTGGGATTGACAAGGTATAGTTTTAAAGAAGAGCATGCTTCAAAATACCTCTTGGAAATGGCAGAGGAAGGATAACCTGGAGGTGGGTTTGTGAAATCCTCTGCAGTAACTGTTTCTTGGCACTTGGCTCTGTAGAGGGAAAGATCATAGCTAGAATAAGCTGCACCAACAGAGAGATAAAGGACAGTGGGTATGCCAAATTTAGCTGCTATTTTTGGAGTCCAGTAAGGCATTAAATCGAAGACTATACAGTCAGGGGTGGGTATAATTTGCAGGAGCTTTTCAAATGGCTTCTCTAGCAGGTGCACTGCGTGCAACAAAAGACTCCAAAGGCGTGATGGAGCCTCAGAGGTGCACTGTATATCCTTGGGTAGCCCTTCTACAGCAGGCAATGGTAATTCAAGCAGCTGGATTTTTTCATGATTACAGAGCATAGGCTTGAGTCTTGGAACATTCAGGGGAGTGGTAAGGAAGGAGACATAAATGCCTTCATCTGCTATCCTCTTGGAAAGCTCTGCATATGCAGAGAAGTGCCCATGACAAAGGGCAGGAAACATGAGAACATGAAATTGCTTTGTGCTCCTGCCATTGCTAGCAGTGCAGGGAGAGATCTCCATTCCAAGATAGATAGATAGCAACTGAAAATAGTAGGCAGGCTCTGTATCATACAAATAGAGGCGTCCTTTTTAAGTTGATCTCTGGAAAAAGCTCTTAAAGAAACCATCTGGCTTTCGACACGTCCAATATTTTTGGATCTACGATGCCCAAAATTGTCTATGTACTCTAAACCTGTCATAGTACCATTACATCATCAAAACAAGAAGTCGTTGATATATATATATATATATATATACAAAGCACGTAACCTTATATATATAATTTGGTTGCCTTTTCAAACAATTTAATTATTAAAAAAATATTTTACAAAATAATGAAAAATTAATGTTTTATTTGGTTGACTTTTAAAACAATTTTAATTATTATAATATTTTTAATTTGAATAATAGTAAAATATCAATGTCTTGCTTAATATGTTAGGAATGTACATGTTTCACAATTGATAAGTCATAGTATTTCTTAATTATGTGTTCGTATTTTTTTGACTTTTTTAATTATGTGTTGATAAAGTTTGAAAATTATAGCGAAACATCAATGTCTTCTTTAGTATGTTAGGAATGTGCACATCTCATAATTGTAAAGTCAAAGTTTTTCTAAATTATGTGTTAGTATTGAAAATTATAGCGAAACATCAATGCCTTCCTTAGTATGTTAGGAATGTGCACATTTCATAATTGATAAAGTCGAAGTCTTTCTTAGTTATGTGTTAGTATTTTGCAACCATCTTGTCTTATATGTATCTATAATAGTGAAAAATGCATGTTTTCACTTTTTTTATTCACTTTGATTGTTTGTTTTTAGAGTAACAAGTAATGTTTATTTTTATATGTATATTTTCTAATGGATTGGTCTTAGTTTTTGTTTTATTTATTATTCTAGGTTATTTTTACAATCATTAAATTAAATTAAGTTAGATTTATAGGTTGAGAAGGATTTTCAAATTTTTGAACTTTATACTTAAATTTGAATCTTTATGAACTCCCCCTACTATGTGTTATGAGTAAACTAAAGTGAAACTCGATAACTTATGTACCATGACATTGTATTTAAGGATGTATCCTAATTTACTATAATCCATCAAAGACTATTCAAAGAAGAATAACCAAGAGCTTCTATTCCTAGTTGCATTATCATTCAAGGAATATAATTAGGGCATCATTACTATATTATTTTCTTAAATCATCCTATGCACCATTTACATGTTTGTATGTTGCTTTTTATCCTTGTTTCAAGTCATTGAATCATTCTACCCAAGAGTTTGACCAAAGGAGAACTCCTTAGCCTAACAAACTCCTCAAGGGTATTTATAAACAACACATTCAAATATTTTAAACATATCTATAGTTTATAAGTAAATTTAAATTATAGAAGTCTAAATTGACAAAGTTTAGATTCACACTCACACATATTGGTTTGATATTAAAATAAACAATTTTTAAATTCTGAGGTAGTCATCTAATATCTACCCTTATTTTTTGGTACAATGACACATTGATTCTCAACACTTGCACTACATTTCGACATCGAGATTCCAACTAAGCAATTCTATTTTTATTTATTTAATTTTTAAGCATTTAATTCAACCATCTATTACACCTAATTCATTTATTGAGGGTAGATCTAGATGTGATTGTATTATTGTTACTTTCCCATATTTCTAATGAGGAATCATTTTATTTCTTATTTTGGTGAACCTAACTTGCTTGCACCCACTACTAGGGTTTATCCTTCTCCCTTAGGGTTTCAAATATGATTTCTTTGATTGCATATTTTTTTACAATTGATTAGGGTTTCAATCTATTTTTTTATTGTGTTCATTTCTATATTTTAAATAGGGTTTGGTTCTATCATTATGTAATCTATCTTTAATTTTTACCCTACTTATCCCTTGGTCTTGTCTTTGAAGTTTCATTGCTGATTTCTGGTTTTATTTTCAAATGTGGGCCTCTCTATTTTTGGAGATTTATGTGAGCACCTTAACCTTGTTTTGTCCTTTTATATCTATTAGGGTTTGTGTGTTGAGTTTATGTTAACCATATCTCCTTCCCCTTGAGAAAAATTCCTTACCTCAATCATACTATGCCTTCTCATTTAGTTGATCAATAACTCATTAATAGTTATATAAGGATAATAATCATCATCACAAGATTTAATTATTGGAAAAATACTCTCACAAAAGCTTACTATTACTACATTTTTTACACAACTAGCCAAACCTCTTCATAATTATTGACTAGTGTACTTGGTAAGATAAATATTTTTTAGGATTCAATTATTTCTAGAATGGGCTCTTCAACCTCTTTCATAATGCATCTTCCTCTCTCCATACCCACCCCTCTTCTTCCATTGATACTTCATCTATAATTTCTAAGCTAGATCCACCTAGTACGATTACTTCTTATGTTACCCCTTCTAGTGTGTTTCCCAATCCCCATATTCCTTCCTCTATTGTCATCACTACCTCTTCTTCCATTACTGTCCCACTTCTTACTCCACTAGTTCCATACCTACATGTTATGCTACTTTTGCTATTCCTTCATTACATCCCACTAGTGTCACACTTTCTTCCTTGCCTTATAGTATTGTTGGTGCCACTCTTATTATTATTTCATAACCTCTCATTACTCATCCTCTCTATGTGTCATCTATTATTTCACATATTCCTAAAAGTACCATTCCTACTTCTAACCTTGATGGAATATTACAAAATAATTATAATGTATCTAGTGTCATATTAAGGCCATATCATTGGACATAATTAAAATAAATTTATATTCCTATAGATCACACTACACTTACATTTAGATTGTTACTTATTGTAATATCCCTAATCCTAAATATGAGAGTGTCTAAGTGACTTTCTAACCTTAGGTGTGATTTTAAAATTTCAAAATTGTCATGCCTCCCTTTCATTCCCAATCAGTATTGAGGATGCGTTAGGAAAGTTGTCTCAACCTTTTTTTGACTGTTAAAAATACAAAACATGCAATCTTTAGACTATAAAATAGAAAAACTCAATTTCTAGGCTATAAAGGTCATTTTTGGACAAAATAAATATTATAGATTATTTGGCATTGGTTCCTTGATGCTTGAAATGTGAATGGCTTTGAGCTCTACAATTTAAAAAATGGTTCAAGAAGATCAACCTCTTGGGTCAAAAGTTATGGCATCCAAAAGTTGGGCCTCATATATTGGAAATAAAAAACATCTATGATACATAAAAGAGCTATACGATCAATTTATACTTGTTGACTAACTTATGACACATATCGTGATGTGTCATAAGGTATCTTTAAATGGAGATAATGAATCCAAACTGGAGCACCCAAGTTGGTGAGTGGATTATGATGGACTTATAGTAGGTGGAAATAATATAATATTTTTAGCTTATGGACTCATTTTTGGATTTAGGTGTTAAAATTTTAAATAGGGACATGGGTGTCAAATTTTTTGCTAGTTTTATCACATGAATTCCTAATTAATATTTGATGGTTTCATGTATTGCATCTCCTATTTATTGGGTTCTTGAGATAGAGGTTTTTATAGTGTATTTTGTAAGTACTATTATAGTACCAAAATTTCTCCAAATATCTAGTTGGTGATACTTGTGTCAAGGCTTAGACTTTACAAGTGTATTGTAACATTTAATTATTCAATAATACATTGTGTTACTTTGGAATTTTTTCTCTTGAAATTATTTTCCCAATATAAATCATAATGTGATTTTTTTTTTTTTGTGTTTAGTTCCTTGTAGTTCTATGATTAGTTTAATTTTTTCACATACCTCCTCTCATAAATTAGCTTAGAAGTTATTTTTCACTGAGCTGCTTCCTTTCATTTAGTATAAAATCTTGATTTCTTAAATTATGGGTGTTGGAGACAAGGATCTATATTATAATCTTGGATTGAGTGGGAGATTTTGTAGAAAAAAATCTTGTTATAAGAAAAATGGAAAGTACATCAAGGATATAGAGACAAATAAGTTCCTAGGCTTAGACTTTGAGCTTTGGAAGGTCAAGATAGAGGATATGCTTGTGGATAGAGATTTATGTGTTTTAGTATCTAAATATAAAACAACCACAATGAAAAATAATAATAGGACATATTGGACCAAAAATATGAGGGTCTCAATAGATTATATTTGGATAATTCATTATTGTTGAATGTGCATGAAGAGACAACCATAATGAACCTTTGGAAGAAGTTGGGTGATATTTATCAGGATAAATCCCTAGAAATGCTTTTTTCTTGATAAAGAAGTTGTATACCCTTAGGATGGAGGATGGTGTTTATGTATTCAAACATCTAAATACTTTCAATATGATCATGATATTGTTACACTCCATTTGAGTGAAGATGGAGGAGTAGGATTAGTGTATGAATTTGTTATGTCTTTTACTAGATTCATGGATCCACCTTGTTATGGTTTTTGGGAGCCCTACCACCAAATTGAAAATATATGAGGTGGTGACATCATTACTTTCTCAAGAAATGCAAAGAAATAATTTTGAATATGTTAAGGAGGCTCTATCTATTCATGAAATATAGAAAGAGAAAGGAAATAAGAAGGACAATAAATGATGCAAGTCTAGGTATAATTATCCTAGTGAGACCAAGGAAAAATGTTAGAATTGTGGCAATCTTGGCTATTTTAGAAGATACTTCAAAGAGGAGAAAAATAAAAAGAAGAGTGATTCGAATGATGAGTCTAAGAATTCCTCCTAGGATGATGATGATGCCTTTGAAATTTCTTTGGCTACACATATATTAGATGGTGTGTAATTGATGGATTCTAGTTGCTCTTTCCATATGACCTCACATTATTGTTAGTTCTTTAAATACACATAATATGATGGTGGGAAGGTGTACCTTGGAGATAAATCTCATTTAAATAGTGGTGTCCATGGAATATTCCCCATTCAATTCCTTGATGGTAAGTGAAGGGGATCAATGATGTACTACAAATCCCTAGTTTGATGTATGGAACCTATTATTATAAATAAAATTAATGATTCAAATATGTAGCTTGCTTTCTTGAGTGGAGGGTGTAAACTAGTGAGAGGAGCTATGGTTCCTTTTAAGGGTGATTTCATAAGCACTATATTTCAATTAGATGCATGCATGGTTTAGTGTAATTGTTCTTTTGTTCCTATAATAAAGATATCTATAGAATCTACATCTTCACCATTGGAACTAGTAATAAATATGTAAGGTCACCCCTCTCATGTATGTTTATACCTTACATAAAAAGGATATGTAGCATGAAAATATTTGTAAAAGTGTTGATTTCATCTACATGAAGGATGGAATTAGGATAGACTAGCAGTTGGGTTTTGAATTGATAGACATTTCATGTTATGACTAATAGTGATAATGTTTGTGGTTCTATATTTTCATTGTATATAGATTGTTGATAGGTTGCTTGTACATATTAATCTAGAACATGCCAATATGGTATTTTCTAATTGGTTGATTAAATTAGGCTATTTTAATTTCTATGAGATTCACATGAGTAGTTGAAGTGATGAGTTGATCAATAGTGACGCATTAAGATATGTTAAAATTTGATGAATGATTCTAATACTATGCTTATAAATTATGTTCTTATTGAATTTCAATATTTCTAAATGTGATTGTAGTGACCATTTGAATTATGTGATGAATATGCTTTAATGGTCATGGTCCATATGCATATATTAATTCATGTTTTCTTATTCTAGAAAAAAATTTCAATTGAAAAATGAAATATTTTTAAGATGATCAATGGAATGATAGAGTAGAAATGTGTAATTAATTTTATATGAAATGTGAATGTAATATAATATTTTATTACAAATGTATAGTTGATATATGAAGAAAAAAATTGGGCTACTTATTGATGCTTCGACTATGCTAATTATATATAATAAATTAATTTATCTATGCATTAAGTGTGTAGGTATAGTGCTAATGGGAATTAGGGTCACATGGTAAACCCAAATTTGTGTTCTATTGATTAAGCTAATCTTAGTTCATCTAGAGGAACTAAGGTCATGTGTAGTATGTGTAAAATTGAGATATGAATATATTTGTAATGTGAATTTAATATGCTTTATGGTGTGAATTTATTTGGTTGTGAGAAAATATGTATATAAGTTTGGTCTTTTGAAAGTTTTTTTTTGGTAATCCTTTTCTAGTGAGTTTAAAAAGGTTTTTAAGTGGGTAAATAAATTATTTTTAATTAATTTAAGTCACTAAGCATTTAAAATTTTAGGATGTTTTATTAGGAACTTTGAAATGGATTTGAGTGACTATTTTTATTCATTTTGGTTAATTTTTAAGTATCTTAGTGTTAGTAATATGGGTAATGAGTATTTGAAGTGTAGGAAGTTTTCTTTTAATTGATTTTTAACTTCTTAAATTCACCATTTAAAAATGATTTAGTTTGGAGTTGGTTGGGAGACGTGGCATCATCTCCTCCATTCCTCAAAATTAGTTTTAGGATATTTATAAAAGAAGTCAAGATCTATTGTGGAGATGACACTTATCATAAGATGAAGAAATTCCTATTTGTGCATTTCACTTGAGGATGGTAAACACTTTTTTTTGGGGGGCTTCATTTTTAGTAACATTTGTTTTAAGATGAGAGAAGGGAGAAGATAATTGGGAAAAGGCTTAAGAGGAGAGGAAAAGCTTAGAGGAGTATTCATCAAAATGGTTTAATCAAGTGTGTTGGGGAAAATCTTTCTCAAGGTATGAATTAATCCCTTATAGTAGTCTTGCATTTGAAAATAAAATTTGTATGAGTGTGTAGTAGTACTATTGTTAAATTTTCTATGATTGTTGAAATTTGTAAATTCTTGAGAAAGTGATATTGTCTTCTCAAGTGAATTATGTTGCATATGTTGGATAAGTTATGCTGCAATTTTTTTTGTGTTATTTTTGTATTGGGATTATGTGTTGGGGTATACTCTCTCTCAAGAGTAGAGGGTCCTCCATGTAAGGGGGTTTAAGAGTGTGTGACTCCTATTTGGGAGGTCTTGGGTATGAGTACACATTAATTATGATTATGGGTATGGGTACCCCATCATAGTAACTTATGATTCAAATAATGAGTGGAAGGTTTTAGAAGGATAAATATGTTGGGAGAACTTGGAAGAATTGGAGTATGTGCAAACATCTTTTGTTATATAATATTTTCTCTTATTCCTTCAAATGGTTGAGTCCCCACTCACCCCCTAATAGGATTCTCATGTAGAATCCTTTGTTATGTGAAAATGTATGGGTTGATTATGTTATTATAAGTTATATTATATATGTTATGGGTGTCATAAAACACTCATGTCTATGTGACAGTGTTAATAATTGTAGTGTGTTGTGTTGTGTTTTCTATGTAAACACGGGTTTCTTATGTGACCCCTAGCTTGGGTTAGATTGTGTTACAATCCTAATTCTAGGAGGTGAGTTCCCATTGACCATTGAAAAAAAATGTTTTATTATCTATTTATGTGTAGGTTTTGGACTATAGATGAAGATAATAGTTGTTATTACCAAAATATTGATCATAGATTATTTCTCCATGTAACTATATTATTGCATTATTAAAAAAAAACTAAAAAATATCAATAAATAAATGTAAAGTTGAATAAAAAAGTAAATTATTAGTTAGGTCTTTAAAATATTTATTTGGGAATGGATAATTTGTCACTAAGTATAATTAAAACAATAATTAATAGGGTTAGACCATAGTGGGGTCCAATGTATTGTTCTTAATTTTTTTTTATTAAAATCATTTTGTATTTTAATATATTAATATTATGTAATAGTATTATTCTTCCCCTTTATATTTTATTTAGGCTAATGATGGGTTAAGACTGACATTTTTGTTAAAACTGCTATTTTGGGTAAATATAGTGGGCTGAGTTGTAGATAAAAACTCTTGTGCATGTTTTAGAACCTTGTCAAACACTTTCTAGGTTTTTTCATCAATTCCCTCACCTTTTCAAAAAATATTGTTTTTTTTAAATTTGGTCAAGGGACATGAAAGTTATGAGTGTTTAAATGCTACCTTGTTTCATTGCAATTATCAAGTTGAAAGTTGTTAGATAATTTTATGATTGAATTATTGTCAAATTATTTAGGAGTTGAACCTATTTGAGATACAATATTATTGTCTAGCCAAGTAGGTGTTGATTTAAGTCTAAGAATTCAAACTATGAAGTCTTTGATCTTGTTACAAAGGAAAGGGCATCTTTGAGCCTTTGAGGCATAGGTCTAGTCCTTACGTCCCGTCTTTCTAAAATCACTTTGAATTTAATTATTGGTTCTTGATGATGTGAGTTCTATGCTATATCTACGCTTCTCTTTATAAATATAGTTATGATGTATCAAACTAGTTGTTCTATCTAAAGTAATGTTAGGGCATGACTTGATGATAGCATGTTAATTATTGATATGATCTTACAATGCGATTCTAGCTGTACAAACATCTTGCAGGTACACATTTTTGGAGATGAGGCAAAAATACTATGAAGTAATGCAAGGATAAATATGGTATGTTATGTTTTGTTAACTAAAATTATGAAATAAATTATTGTTTTTAAATTGATCCATTTCCAATCAGGTTACTAGTTAAATGATGCAATAAATCATTGTTTAAAAAAAAAGTTAGTCTAGTCTTTGTGGATGATAGATGTGCTTATATTGTGTCCTTTTTTATATGTTATGGGTATTACATTTAAAAAAAAGAAGTAAATATTGAATAAGACTTGAAATTGAAATTGATTAATGTTTAAAATAAATTCAATAGGGGAAAAATATTTTATGGTTGTTCTCATACCCAAGCTATGTTTTCCCTCTCCCTACCTTTTGGGTGGTATGCCAGTGATGAGATTGTACATGTTGTCACTAATTTTATTGTTTATTAAAAAAATGGGTTGTTACATTGTTCACTAAGGTAAAATGTGGGCATGAAAAAAGAGAAGCATTACAACAATTTATGATGGTTGCTCTCTCTAGGTACCCAATAGTACTCATTCTTTGGATAGTAAGCTACTAGCTAAGAAGATAACTCTATGAAACCAAAGGATGAGAAACATAGGTGAGAAGAATCTAAGGGCCTTTAAAAATAAAAATAATTATTGAGGGGTTAAATAATAGTTATCTTGAATTTGAATTTTATAAGAATTGTGTACATATAGAAAAAAGAAACACTTCTCAATTGTATTCTAGCCCTCAAATATTTTGAGGTGTTGGATATAATCTATTTTAAAGTATTTGGTCCTATTAACGCTCCTTTAATTTCTAAATTTATACATTATGTATCTTTAATTATTGACTATAGTAGAAGGACACAAGTATATTTCCTTATATGTAAATATGAAGTCTTTAGTTATTTAAATGAGTTTATGGCTCTTGTAGGAGGATTATATTAATAAGAAGTTTAATATTTTAAAGATTGATAATGATTACATGAGTTTTATTTTATAGATTTAAATATTTTCTATAAGAATCATAGGATAGAGAGACATAATAAAAATCCATACATCCCTCAACATAATGAAGCTATAGAAAGAATGAACATGAGATTTATGGAGAAGGCTAGGACTATGCTTAGTGGATCTATCTTAGAACAAAGGTTTTGGGTAGAAGTGGTTGAATTGACTTGCTACCTAGTTAACATGTCTTCTAGATCAAATTTATTTGATAAGACACCTATGTAGGTGTGGTTGAGAAAAAACCTTCATTGTGACATCTTTGAGTCTTTAATTATTTGGAATATGTACATGTGCCTAGAGAAGTGGTCTATGTTAGAGAATAAGGCTATACAATGTATATTGGTTATGGGATCGACATGAAAGGGTACAAGATTTGGGATTATATGAGTAAAATAAATTTGTATAATAGAAGTGCTATATTAGAGAATTTAAAACTTCTTCCATAGTATTGGAACTAAAGAAGGATGAAAATAAATATATGGTTCAATAATGCACAAAGATTGACAAGGCTAGAATAAAATCCTATGAAGAGCTCATATAGTTTAAAAAGTTCTAAAAAGGATGTATAACCTCTACCCTAGCTCTTGTGGAGGTCCACTCAACATAAGTAACAACCAAATTGGTACAATCCTCTTGATTGGAGGTGTATTTTTTCTTTGATTACTAACATAGACGATCCTATAACTATTAAGAGAGCATTGGGTATGGATGACTTTGAGTTTTGAAGAGTGGATATGGATGAGAATATGGTTGTTTTGAAGAATAATAACACATGGGACTTAGCACATTTTCCTAATTTTTAGAAGCGTATTGATTGTAAATGGGTGTTCAAAAGGAAGATCAATTTTGATGATAATGTTGAGAAGGATAAATTTCAATTGTGAAGGGATATTCCTAGGTTCGGGGAATTGATTATGGTGATATTTTATCTCGAATTTCTAAGTTGACATTTATTTCATCATTATTATCTATTGCAGTAAATTTTTACTTTAAGGTTTAGAAAATGGATGTGAAGACGAATTTCCTACATGTCAATTTGGAGGAAGAAATTTACACGATGCAAATAGATCACTACATTAAAAATGGTAAAGAAAATTTATTTTTAAGTTGAAGAAATATTTGTATGGTCTTAAGAAATCATGTAGGATGTGGTACCAACATTTTGATTCCTTGGTTTTGGGATTGAGGTTTCTAAGATCCAAATTGAATCTTCTATCTATTATATGATAGATAATAATTATTTCCATGTTATCACATTATATTTTGATGATATGTTATTTTTTGGTGATGATAAGAATATGATCTGTGAATTAAATTCTTAGCTTAAGAACAATTTGAGATGAAATATCTATGGGATAATAGGTTCATCTTAGATATGGAAGTCAATAAGCGAAAGATAAAACATAAAGATTTGGTTGGGCTAGAGCAAGAATGTGAACTTATTTTTGGAGAGGTTCAATGTAACAACTTGTAGAGAATTATGTGTACTTATTTATATGGTGAATAATTTATCATTAGATTAGTGTTTGAATTATCCTAGTGAGATGAAGGGTGTGGTACGAGTACCTTATACTAGTGCTATTGGGGGATTAATGTATGATATTGTCTATACAAGACTAGGCATTGCCTAAGTAGTGGGGTTCTTGAGCCAATTCATGGTTAATCATGGATGAGTACATTGAGATGAAAAGAAGAGGGTCTTTAGATATTTGTGGTGTATCTAATAGTAATCCATTTTTTTAGTATGGTTATTCTATATGGGATTCACACTCATTAAATAATTCATGGATTTTTGGATTCATATTGAGTAGGGGATGTTGATAGAAAGAGATCCAATAGTGGAAATATTTTCACATTTTTAATGATGCAATCATTTGGATGAGTAAGTGAAAGGATGGTCACTTTTCCCATTATAGAAGTATAATACATGATGACTAATCGTACTTGTAAGGAAGCCTTTTGGATTAAATGTTTGTGTTCAATGTGGGGCTAACTCCAAGAGTTATTACAATTCTATGTGATAGTAAAAGTTCCATTTGTATGGAAAATAACTTGACCTTTTGTACAAGGATGAAACATATTGATTAACTAGTACCATTTTTTCATGACATTGTAGATGATGGGAGGGAAACTTAATACTTTGTAAAATGTTTCAAATTCTCCAAAAAATTAGTTGATAGTGTTGGTACTCCATTTTCTCTTGAAAGGTGTTTGAAAAATTGGAGAATGTTAGGAAAGGTTTCTTAGGATTTCTTTTACCAAAATAAATATTTTTGGTTGTTTGACTTCAATTCTCAAATTCTATCATGTGATATATTCGAGATCTAAAAATAAAATAAAAGTGGGCCCAATTAGCCTCTAGATTAAAAGTCATGGCTTTTGGAAGTTGGGACTCCCACATTGGAAATGTAAAAACATCTTTGACACATAAAATAGTTATAAAAACAAGTTATATTTGTTGACTAGCATATAATGCATGTTATGACACGTCATAAAACATATTTAAATATAGATAATGAAACAAAAATGGAACACCCAAGTTAGAGAGTGGATGATGAAGAAATTATGGTTGGTGGAAGGAATATTCTATTTTTATCCTTTGCAAGTTCATTTTGGGATTTGAGTGTTGGACATTAACTAGAGATATAGGAACCATAATTTTTGGGTTGTTTTTATCTCATGGCTTCATAATTATCATTTTATGGTTTCATGTTTGCTTCTACTATTTATTGGGTGTTTAAGATGGAGATCTTGATAGTGAGTTTTGAAGGTACCATTATGCCACTAAAATTACTCCAAATCTCTAGTTGTTGATTCCCTTATAAAGGCTTATACTTTACAAGTTTATTATAACCTTTAATTACTAAATAATACACAGAGTTGCTTTTGAGTTTGTGATTTTTTATTGAATGGTTTTCCCCACATAAATTATTATGTTATAATATTGATTTTTTTTTTTTATTTCCTTATAAATGTATTATTAGTTTAATTTTGTACATACCTCCTCATAGATTAGTATAGGAAGCATACTCCATAAATATGTTTCCTTTCAATATGCCAGAAACCTTGATCCTTGCTAGTTTCCAACATCTATTAGTCCAAATTCTTGATCCTCACTCCCTCTAGAATTAGGTACCTCCAAAACCTGATCTCCATGATCCCATCCCTCTACCTATTTGGAATCTTGGACCCTTACATACTATCACACCTTGACATCCTTACATCCTATTACCTATAACTCCAAAACTCAAGGAATATAATGATGGCATACCAAATCGAGACATTTCAGAGTGACATCTTACCTCTTGATTTAATAGTCCAAATTACCTTTGCATCCTTTTGGTAAAGATTACCCTATACCTCTGCCTTCTAGCATTCCTTTTCTTGGATCCTCACTATTTAAACTAAGGATTGCATTGATCACCATTTTTTACTATGGAATCCATCAGTGGGCCCAAATTTGAATGTAAAATGGAAATAAATTTAAAAAAGCTCTCAACATGTGTGGGCCCACACTAGACCTCAACATTTATATAAGGTGGGTAGTTTCATCAATTTGGACCATCTTTTGGAATTTTCAACAAAACATAACCCTAGTTTGAACACTTGTGTTTAAATATTGGATCCAACAATAAAACCCCATTGATTTTATATATATTTTAAGGGAAAAAACCCTTTGAAATCCTCAAGATTGCTCCATATGAAAGTTGTATTTGTACTTCAAGTTGGAGTCTTTCAACAGTTAGGAATATTTTAGTATTTGGGTATCTTCATAATATATTTCTAATGGTTAAAAAAAATATATGTAATCATTTGTAGTGAAAATATACTTGAATGAGCCGACACGAGTAGTGGAGTTGGCTTGGGTTGTGGGTTTTCTCCCCATTGGTTTTGTAATACCTCATCTTATAACCTAAGGAATGTTGCAATTGTCTATAAAAGTGATTTTTTTTTTTAAGTGTTAATAATATTAACTTAATTAGTTGCATACATTCACTAAGTTACGTGATGTTACACTACTTGAGATTCCATAGACGACTTTAGTATTTAGCATTGCATATATTTAATTAACATAAACTTTAAAAGTAAACATTGCATAACATTTGAATTTCCATTCAAGATAGTATAAAGTACAAATATGATTCTTACATTGCATTGAAATAATATTACAATACTCATTCATCTAATGAGGTAGATCAATAATAGTTACAATTAAATTTAACAAATGTTCACCTCATAAACAATTGAGGGATGTTTCAATTACAAGATTTCCAATAATGCAATAAGGAAAGTACATATATATCCAAGTACGAGCTCTCCATCCATGAAGCTATCGTTGCCATGATCATAAACTAGGGACCCAACGGAGTAAGGTGCACATTCCACCCAACCATGTGGTACCCGTAGGTCCACCCCCATGCTAGGAGATAGTAATATGGTTACCTAGACATAACCTATTCACCCTAGACACAAGTACATAACTAACTGATGGTTACATTTCTTCCAGAATTAAGACAATCAAATGTGCTAAGTACACAAGGTAAACTATTATTTTAGGTGGAGTGTCATCACAAAATTGCAAAGGTTACCCTAGTGTTTCTTCCTAGGTTTTGGCCCCCAACTTGGGTTACCCTGGTAACCTCTTACGAAACCCGACCCCCATTGCAAACTATTGTGGAATCGAATATCTTTTAAAGTAACAAGATATCGATTTGCCATTCTAGGCCTTCTCATCTTATACTCAAGACTGAACTAGCTCTAGAGTCTATAAGCGAGGCATAATAATCTTATTAAAGATTTTAATCTAACTATTGTGTTGTTTAATTATCACTGACTTACTAACTCTTTGTAAGTTACCTTGACACCACTTTCTGTGTCGGCCCTCACACAAAGCCACTCCCCTAAACATAACAAAGGAATTCTAAGTTTCCTTGACTATGGTAGACAAGGTGTACAAAAATACAACATAAAATTTCTTCACTTTTCATAACGAACATCAATGTCTATGTTCATAAAATCAAGCGACTAAACACCATGCAAAACCATGTACACAACTTTAGTCAACACAAGAATTCTACTTAACAATCACAACCCCCACGTTATACAATTTGTCTGGAAGACTTATACAACTAAGACATTCCCAATTTTCCCAATAAAGAAACACGATTTGAAGCAAATTGAAAAATAAAGAGTCTAGATTAGGATTTACTAAATGCAGTCAATCAAATAAAATTTGCATGAAAATAAATCAACTTGATTACAATTCACTATCAAATAATCTAATTTTATCTTCTTCAATTTCGCACAAAAATAAATACTAAATTTTCTCTTTCATTCATAATGTTTCAGAACAAGTTAACCTCTTACTTATCATATATCTACATGCACCTTTAAATATTATTTAATCATTTAAATTTAAAAACAAATAACTATATTAAATTAACATATATATATACATATATATATATATATATATATATATATATTATTTATTAAAAATTTATTATATTAAAATTCGAATGTCAAAATACTGTATAAACATTTTATGTTAGGGTTTGGCTGAAATTGTAGCCACAGCTTAATCTTTGACAGTCGTCGGCTCCCACATAAGGGTGCCGACCTGTGTGGTGGGGCGGGGCTGGCTGTTCCTACCGTCACCTCCCTTAGGGGCGACGGTTGTGGGAATGGCCACAACCCCTTCCCACTGTCGCCTCCCTTAGGGGGCGACGACTGTGGGGAATAAACGCTCGCGGCCATGAAATTTGCACAGTGTTTTTTTTTTTTTTTAAATATCAAAAGAATTTTGACGGAAAATGAATTTTGCGTACGGCAATTTTATATATAAAGATTCTCTGAAATTCAAAATAAAACAATTATATATATGTATTTGTGTATGTATATATATATATATTTAATACAAATATATATACATATATGAATACATATATATAATTTAAATAGCAATATAATACTGTAACTGGGCAATAATTTTTAACAAAATTTTCAATAGGGAATTGGAAAAGCTTCAAATCTGAACAATTTATTCCCAAATTAATAAATTCATTAACTAAGGTTTTTTTATTACAAAACCCCAAATTAATCACCAATTTTAACAGATGATTTTAACATAAAACCCTTCTAAGATTTTGTCAATTTCTTATGTAGATTTTCTACTGTTAAAATAAATCTTTGTTTTTGTTTTTTTTTATTTCTCTTTAATACTTTGTTTTCTCAATTTTCACAGAGAGGAAATCAAATTTTTTTTACAGAATTATTTTTCTAAATTCTCCGAGAAGAAATACAACTTTCACAAAATAAATATTTCCTCAGGCAATCTTTTTCTAAAGAATAACAAATTAAATACAAAGAAAAGTACCTGTTTTCTTGTAGTTTGAAAACTGCCTGTAGAAGAAAGCCTCTGTTGCCTGTTGCATGCAATCCTCCAAAGCTTCTCCAAAAAACCCAAATCCAAAAGCAAGCTAAAACCAACCAAAAAGATCTTCCAAACAAAGAGATCTTCTAGAAATATACAACAATACAAAGGAAATCACAATTTCTTTAAAAATAATTTTAACAGAGAACTATTCTTTCATTTCCCGTGAAGAAAAAAGGTAATCCTCTGTATTTCCCAAAATCCCAGATAACCTCTGAGAAAATCCTCCACCCAAAAAGGCAATTAATTCAACTGGCACACATGTCGAGAAGAAACAAATATCTTTCAACAACCTCATGGCAATCATTCATTTCTTCCTTATCCAAAATTTAAATGCTTTTTTAAAAGAATTTAAAATTTCAATTTTGAAAAATACAAATTCCCTTTTTCTTTATTTTATTTATTTATCTAACAATTAAAAATACCATTTCCCTCATATCAACCAATTTAAAATTTAAATCTATACACATAATAAAGGTAACTTTAATCTAATTAATTAATCTATTTAATTAAATAATTTATTCACAATGATCAAATTACTTAACCAAACAAACTAATTAATCAATTAAATAAAATGTAAAACTTATTTCTTTAACATTTAAAAATTAATTTAAATAAACAGTATATTAAAGAATAACAAACTATCATTAAATTGATAAAAATTTCCTTTCAAGCAATTAATCCAACCAGGGACAAACAAGACCACCTAAGACTCCAAACTAACACTGACGATGTACTGTGACTAGGTTTAAGACTAGACTAGGATGAACCATGTTACTACCTCCCAATCAACATTTTTGTTGAGTCTTGACACACTCAGACCTGAGTAACTAGGTGGAGTCGGTGTCATGTACCTACAATCCTACAACCAAACAAATGACATGCATATATATATAATCCATTGTACAAGCACACCGTGCGGAGAAAATCATAGAAATCATAGGGCACTCGCAAGCGAGTGATGCAACTCTGTTCTCCACACCAATACACGTCACATCAGACTGACAAATTAAATAACAGTTAGTCCATCATAAACATATATATAGCAATAACATCTGAAAGAAATATCTACGCTATCACAAAGCATGTCAGAAAACAATTATCACCATACAATGTATCATCATATCACAAAGTGAATCCACTATCGCTCAAAATCAGCGATCAAAATATCCAAAACAAAATACCAAAGTCTAACATATGTGAAAGCATGCTAACAAAAAACATAAGCATAAATGGAGGGGTACTACATCCTCCCCCCCTAGGATCAGGCTTGCTCCTGAAAGCCTGCAAATAGATAGGGATAAAGTTCCCTCATGCATGTCGCATCCTCCCAAGTAGCAGAAGCCTCATGGCTAGGATCCCATTGGACCCTCACCTGATCAACATCTCGACCCCTGAGACCGAGCGTCTGGCGTTGTAGAATGGCCATGGGCTCCAAAGCCAGCTGCCCATCCTCTACCTGTAACGCATTCCAATCAAGTACATGAGAAATGTCGGGATGATATGTTCTAAGAACTGATACATGAAAAACATCATGAATACGTGACAAACTGGGTGGTAAGGCGAGTTGATACGCCACAGGACCAATCCTCTCTAGGATCTCAAATGGCCCAACGAAATGAGGTGCAAGCTTAGAGCCTTTTCCATAACGGATTGGACTCTTTCGCGGTCACACTCGAAGAAACACTCTATCACCAGCAGTAAATTGTCGATCAATTCTATGCGCATCAGCATACTTCTTTTGCCTATCCTGTGCTACTATCAAATGTTCTCTAATACGGTCAACCTGTTGCTCCATGTCTCGAAGCATCTCAAGACCAAGTAATACTCTATCCTCAAGTCGATCCCATCTTAATGGAGTTCAACAAGGACGACCGTATAATGCCTAAAATGGTGGCATACCTATGGAACTCTGATATCCATTATTGTAAGCAAATTCTACTAAGTACAGATAATCCTCCCAACGTGACTGTTGGTCCATTACGTACATTCTAAGCATATCCTCTAATATTTGATTAACTCTCTCCGTTTGACCATTGGTTTGAGGATGATACGCTGAACTAAAGTTCAACTTTGTACCTAGAGCATGTTGTAATGAAGTCCATAAGGCTGATGTAAATACAGGATCTCTATCAGAAATAATCCTATGAGGAATCCCATGCAATCTAACTATGTCCTCTATGAATATCCTAGCTATGGATGAAGCATTATATGATGATCGTACTGGTGAAAAATGAGCTACCTTAGTCAATCGGTCAACAGTTACCATAATGGCATCATGTCGACATGATGACATAGGTAACCCTACAATAAAGTCAATAGATATAATATCCCATTTCCATTTAGGAATGAGATGTGGCTGCAATAATCCAGCGGGATGTTGATGCTCAGCTTTGACTCGCTGGCATTCAAGACATCTTGATACATAGTCAGCAATATCACGTTTCATACCAAGCCAGAAATACAATTGCCGAAGATCCGCATACATTTTCTTAACACCTGGATGAGTTGAGTATGGAGCTCGATGTGCTTCAGTCATAATTAATGTATGAAGACCCTCAAAATGTGGTACATAGATATGACCTAGATGCCATAATATACCATCTGATTCAAGGATATACCCTACAAATCGACCTTCTAAAGGTCTACCAGATTCAATCTTCGACTTTACTTCCTGATACAATCTATCAATAGGAAGTGCTGCTAACATTTGACCTCTCAAATCTACTTCAAGAGTAGTAGCAGAGATCTCATGTCGACGATGACTAAGAGCATCAGCCACTACATTATCTTTTCCTTGAACATATTTCACTTCAAAATCGTACTCACACAAAAACTCCATCCACCGTCTTTGTCTAGCATTCAAGTTAGGTTGCATAAAAATGTATTGTAGGCTACGGTGATCAGTATGAAGTTCGAAACGGTGACCCAATAAGAAATGCCTCCATCGAACTAATGCATGCACTACTGCAACAAGTTCCAAATTATGAGTGGGATAGTTTAATTCATGATCCTTGAGTTTGCGAGACTCATAAGCAATCACATGCCCATCTTGCATCAGAACTGCTCCCAAACCCTCTAAGGATGCGTCTGTACAAACTAAAAAATCCTTAGTAGGATCAGAAACAATCAATATAGGTGCATTAGTCAACTTTTCTTTAAGTGTCTCAAATGCCAACTGACACTGCTCTATCCAAACAAACTTCTTCCCTTTTCTCTGAAGAGAAGTAATAGGATGACCAATTCTAGAAAATCCCTCAACAAACTGCCTATAATATCTAGCTAGACCCATAAAACTACACACTTCACCTACATTAGTAGGCACATGCCAATCTACAATAGCTTGAATCTTTGAAGGATCCACAACAATACGTTTTCCCTATATCACATGTCCAAGGTATTTCACCTTAGTTTGAAAGAAGTCACACTTCTTCAGGTTCGCATACAATTGATTTTCTCTTAAACATTGCAATACCTGTCTCAAGTGTTCTTCATGCTCCTTCATGTTTCTCGAATAGATCAAAATATCATCGAGAAATACAAGGACAAAGCGATCAAGGTATATACGAAAAACACCATTCATTAAACTCATAAATACTGATGGTGCGTTCGATAACCCAAACGGTACTACTGTGAATTCGTAGTGCCCATAACGAGTTTGAAATGCAATTTTATGAATATCTGCTTCAGCAATTCACAATTGATGGTAACCAGATTTCAAATCAATTTTAGAGAACACATTAGCTCCCTTGATTTGATCAAAAAGATCATCGATTCTAGGCAATGGATAACGATTCTTAATCGTAACCTTGTTCAATTGACGATAGTCAATGCACAGTTTAAGTGACCCATCCTTCTTCTTTACGAAGATGACAGGTGCTCCCCAAGGGGAAACACTTGGATGAATAAAACCCTTTTCTAATAGTTCCTCTAACTGGATATGAAGTTCCTCTAACTCCTGAGTCGTCATTCTATATGGAGCTCTAGATATAGGCTCTGCTCTAGGAACTAGGTCAACTCTAAAATCAATATCCCTCTTCGGTGGCATTCTAGGTATATCATTAGGAAACACGTCAGCGAATTCCCTAAAAATAGGATGATCATCAAGAGATATCTCTCGACTCTCACCTTCTTCCAAATCAGTAACTGTTGTTGCAAACAGTTGACAACCCTGATGAAGACATCTCTTTAATTGCATAACAAATATCATCCGCAAAGAGATAGGTCTTTGTATACCTATAATTTCCACTTTCGCACCTAAATCATTAATGCAACTAACCATCTTAAGTTGACAGTCAATCACAACATGATGAGATGCTAACCAATCCATACCTAAAACTATGTCATACGATCCTAAAGGTGTAACATGGAGATCCACTAAGGTAGTTAACATACCAATTTTAAGTTCACAATTATGTACAAGGTTCTCTACTGCTACTTTCACCCCAGAGGCGAATTCTACCTGCCACTTACCGCCTTGCTTTACCGCCACAAGACCACATCACTCAATGATGGTAGGTGAAATAAAGGAGTCGGTAGCTCCGGAATCAAAAAGAATGGAAACACTAACACCATGTAACTTACCTAAAGTCTCGACCACTATGTTATGGTGATCGGCTTGGCGGTCATTAATCGCAGCATAAATTGTATGTGATCATCCTGCATCACCCACTGTAGGCTCTGAAACTATAGGTCGAGGCCCAAAACTAGAAAAACCTCTCATTGGACACTGCCTAGCAATGTGTCCCTGCTGACCACATGAGTAACAACCTGTGCCTCTATTGAATCCTCTGCCACCCGAAGGTGCATTGGATTACTGGAAACTACCTCTACTGACAGTAGACTGAGCACTTTGAGTAGGTTGATCCTGTCTATTGCACTTGTTGTGCCACCAATTGCAACTCTTTCCTGTCTGCGGTTGTGGATTATTATTCTTTTGAGGTGTACGTTGCTACTGCTACCCACCCTTTGAGGGTGTCTGTTGGTTCCTAGAAGAACCCCCTGTCTGCAGCTGTCCATCCCGTGGACTAAAACCTGTTGCAGGAGCATTGCCAATCTGTACTCTTGTGTGATCACCTAACACCATAACAAGGTTCTCTTCCACTATACGAGCCTTCTCCACAGCAACTTCCATAGTCTTTGGCTCAAAAACTCTGACTTCACCACTAATGCGGGCATTCAAACCCCTGATGAAGTGTTGTACCAGCATAGGCTCATCATCACCAATACCTGCATACTGCTTAAGTTCATAGAATCTACGTTCATATTGCTCAACAGATAGAGCCAATTGACATAGATCATGAAACTTGTCAGCTCGTCATTGCCTCTAGTGTTTCTATAGGAACCGTGCTCTAAACCTCTCCAGGAACATCTCCCAAGACACTGACCCAATATCTAAGTGGAGCTTCTGCTCCTCCAGGTGCCACCAAGTAGAGGTGAATCCTCTCAGATGCATGATAGCACATCTCGCTCGGGTATTGCTACCGTATGGGTGCATGGTGAAACATCTACCCAAGTCTAATAGCCAAGTCTCTGCCTCTAATCCACCTCCTGCACCATCAAAAGTAGGAGGGTGTGCCCTCAATAAATCCTACACATGTCCTATAGTAATAGCATCCTGATGCACTATATCATCTACTCTCCTTGGAGATCTATCATGCTCTCTTACAACCTCCTGCTCAACTTCCTGTCTAGGTCCAAGTCGAGCTAGGACCTCCTCTAATAAAGGACGTATCTATGAACCCTCTACTCTTGACAGTTCAGGATTTTGTCCCTCATTCCTCTAATCCAATTGCTCTGCCTGATCACTCTGATGAGGGCTCAGAGGGGGAGTAACCTGAGGGATTGGCCCTCGGCCTCCACCTCGACCTCTACCACGACCTCTACCACGTCGTCTAGGCATGATCCTACACATAACAATAACGAGTCTCAGATACTAAACAACTAAGGCTAACAAATAGCGACACTACGTACTAGGTCAACCTAATGGGCTCGCGATTACCTAGAGCGTCCAGTGTTAGTAACCTTTGCTCTGATACCAATCTGTAATGCCTCGTCTTATAACCTAAGGAATGTTGCAATTGTCTATAAAAGTGAATTAATTTTTTTTAAGTGTTAATAATATTAACTTAATTAGTTGCATACATTCACTAAGTTACGCGACGTTACACTACTTGAGATTCCATAGACGACTTTAGTATTTAGCATTGCATATATTTAATTAACATAAACTTTAAAAGTAAACATTGCATAACATTTGAATTTCCATTCAAGATAGTATAAAGTACAAATATGATTCTTACATTGCATTGAAATAATATTACAATACTCATTCATCTGATGAGGTAGATCAATCATAGTTACAATTACATTTAACAAATGTTCACCTCATAAACAATTGAGGGATGTTTCAATTACAAGATTTCCAATAATGCAATAAGGAAAGTACATATATATCCAAGTATGATCTCTCCATCCATGAAGCTCTCGTTGCCATGATCATAAATTGGGGACCCAACGGAGTAAGGTGCACGTTCCACCCAACCATGTGGTACCCGTAGGTCCACCCCCCATTCTAGGAGATAGTAATATGGTTACCTAGACATAACCTATTCACCCTAGACACAAGTACATAACTAACTGATGGTTACATTGCTTCCAGAAATAAGGCAATCAAATGTGCTAAGTACACAAGGTAAACTATTATTTTAGGTGGAGTGTCATCACAACATTGCAAAGGTTACCTTGGTGTTTCTTCCTAGGTTTTGGCCCCCAACTTGGGTTACCCTGGTAACCTCTTACGAAACCCGACCCCATTGCAAACTATTGCGAAATCGAATATCTTTTAAAGTAACAAGATATCGATTTGCCATTCCAGGCCTTCTCATCTTATACTCAAGACTGAACTAGCTCTAGAGTCTATAAGCGAGGCATAATAATCTTATTAAAGATTTTAATCTAACTATTGTGTTGTTTAATTATCAATGACTTACTAACTCTTTGTAAGTTACCCTGACACCACTTTCTGTGTCGGCCCTCACACAGAGCCACTCCCCTAAACATAACAAAGGAATTCTAAGTTTCCCTGACTATGGTAGACAAGGTGTACAAAAATACAACATAAAATTTCTTCACTTTTCATAATGAACATCAATGTCTATGTTCATAAAATCAGGCGACTAAACACCATGCAAAACCATGTACACAACTTTAGTCAACACAAGAATTCTACTTAACAATCACAACCCCCACGTTATACAACTTGTCTGGAAGACTTATACAAATAAGACGTTCCCAATTTTCCCAATAAAGAAACACGATTTGAAGCAAATTGAAAAATAAAGAGTCTACATTAGGATTTACTAAATCCAGTCAATCAAAGATAATTTTCATGAAAATAAATCAGCTTGATTACAATTCACTATCAAATAATCTAATCTTATCTTCTTCAATTTCGCACAAAAATAAATACTAAATTTTCTCTTTCATTCATAATGTTTCAGAACAAGTTAACCTCTTACTTATCATATATCTACATGCACCTTTAAATATTATTTAATCATTTAAATTTAAAAACAAATAACTATATTAAATTAACACACATATATATATACATATATATATGTATATATATACACATATATATTATTTATTAAAAATTTATTATATTAAAATTCGAATCTCAAAATACTGTATAAACATTTTATGTTAGGGTTTGGCCGAAATTGCAGCCACGACTTAATCTTTGACAGTCGTCGGCTCCCACATAAGGGCGCTGGCCTGTGTGGTGGGGCAGCACTGGCTGTTCCCACTGTTGCCTCTCTTAGGGGCGGCGGTTGTGGGAACGACCATAGCCCCTTCCCACTGTCGCCTCCCTTAGGGGGCGATGACTGTGGGGAATAAACGCCCGCGGCCATGAAATTTGCACAGTCTTTTATTTTTTTTTATTTTTTTAAATCTCAAAAGAATTCTGATCGAAAATGAATTTCGCGTACGACGATTTTATATATAAAGATTCTCTGAAATTAAAAATAAAACAATTATATATATGTAT
The DNA here is from genome assembly GCA_007258455.2 of Sequoia sempervirens. NCBI lineage: Eukaryota > Viridiplantae > Streptophyta > Pinopsida > Cupressales > Cupressaceae > Sequoia > Sequoia sempervirens. The sequence continues at coordinate 115,033 of VDFB02008029.1, read as the reverse complement.
TTGTGTATGTATATATATATATATTTAATACAAATATATATACATATATGAATACATATATATAATTTAAATAGCAATATAATACTGTAACTGGGCAATAATTTTTAACAAAATTTTCAACAGGGAATTGGAAAAGCTTCAAATTTGAACAATTTATTCCCAAATTAATAAATTCATTAACTGAGGTTTTTTTATTACAAAACCCCAAATTAATCACCAATTTTAACAGATGATTTTAACATAAAACCCTTCTAAGATTTTGTCAATTTCTTCTGTAGATTTTCTACTGTTAAAATAAATCTTTGTTTTTGTTTTTTTTGATTTCTCTATAATACTTTGTTTTCTCAATTTTCATAGAGAGGAAACCAATTTTTTTTTATAGAATTATTTTTCGAAATTCTCCGAGAGGAAATACAACTTTCACAAAATAAATATTTCCTCAGGCAATCTTTTTCTAAAGAATAACAAATTAAATACAAAGAAAAGTACTTGTTTTCTTGTAGCTTGAAAACTGCCTGTAGAAGAAAGCCTCTGTTGCCTGTTGCATGCAATCCTCCAAAGCTTCTCCAGAAAACCCAAATCCAAAAGCAAGCTAAAACCAACCAAAAAGATCTTCCAACCAAAGAGATCTTCCAGAAATATACAACAATACAAAGGAAATCACAATTTCTTTAAAAATAATTTTAAGAAAGAACTATTCTTTCATTTCCCGTGAAGCAAAAAGGTAATCCTCTGTATTTCCCAAAATCCCAGATAACCTCTGAGAAAATCCTCCACCCAAAAAGGCAATTAATTCAACTGGCACACATGTCGAGAAGAAACAAATATCTTTTAACAACCTCATGGCAATCATTCATTTCTTCCTTATCCAAAATTTAAATGCCTTTTTAAAAGAATTTAAAATTTCAATTTTCAAAAATACAAATTCCCTTTTTCTTTATTTTATTTATTTATCTAACAATTAAAAATACCATTTCCCTCATATCAACCAATTTAAATTTTAAATCTATACACATAATAAAGGTAACTTTAATCTAATTAATTAATCTATTTAATTAAATAATTTATTCACAATGATCAAATTACTTAACCAAAAAAACTAATTAATCAATTAAATAAAATGTAAAACTTATTTCTTTAACATTTAAAAATTAATTTAAATAAACAGTATATTAAAGAATAACAAACTATCATTAAATTGATAAAATTTTCCTTTCAAGCAATTAATCCAACCAGGGACAAACAAGACCACCTAAGACTCCAAACTAAAATTGACGATGTACTGTGACTGGGTTTAAGACTAGACTAGGATGAACCATGTTACTACCTCCCAATCAACATTTCCGTTGAGTCTTGACACGCTCAGACCTGAGTAACCAGGTGGACTCGGTGTCATGTACCTGCAATCCTACAACCAAACAAATGACATGCATATATATAATCCATTGTACAAGCACACCGTGTAGAGAAAATCACGGAAATCATAGGGCACTCGCAAGCGAGTGATGCAACTCCGTTCTCCACACCAATACACGTCACATCAGACTGATAAATTAAATAACAGTTAGTCCATCATAAACATATATATAGCAATAACATCTGAAAGAAATATCTACGCTATCACAAAGCATGTCAGAAATCAATTATCACCATACAATGTATCATCATATCACAAAGTGAATCCACTGTCGCTCAAAATCAGCGATCAAAATATCCAAACCAAAATACCAAAGTCTAACATATGTGAAAGCATGCTAACAGAAAACATAAGCATAAATGGAGGGGTACTACAGGTTTTAGGTTCGACTCCACTCTCGAGTTTACCTAGTTGGGACTGGCTTGCCAGCTATTGGGTCCCCCTGCATGGGACTAGTCTTGCCTCCGCTCACCCCAGGTACCCGAGATACGGGTTGCTGGGTTGCTGGGTGGGGTTGGAGGGATACCCCTGTCGTTAACAAAAAAAAAGAAAAGAAAATATACTTGAATGAAAAATTTGAATGATATTCTAGCAGTCATTACATGTTTAGATTTATTGTGTTGTGAATATGAGCATTTTAAATGAATAAAGATTGTGGGTATTTTACATCTAAGTATTTTACATGAATATGTTAGTATTATGGAATATTAGGTAAAACTAATAGTCAATAATTCCTAATGAAAGAGATACCCAATACCAAAGGAGAGAACAAAGGAAATTGCAACAACCTCTTGATCAAGCACAAGAGTGAGAAATATATGGAAGGAGGAAAATTAAAGAAAAAATTGATAGCTGAAGAAGAGAAGGAATAATCCCAAGATACAAATGGTTAGGATTTTTTATCCAAAATTAAATATTTGCAAACCAAAATAAATTGATAGCCAACCAAGAGAGAATAAATAAATTATTGACAAAATTGTTGATCAATACACACACAACCTCCCTATAAATGAAGGTCACATAAACACACCATGAGGGGGGGAATTTATACAAATTATTATACAATGGTTAATTCCATTCTAAAATCCTCAATACCCATGTTCTTACAAATAGAGGAAGAAATATTGTAACTTGAGAATCATGTTGGAAAATATATTTATAGATTTCTTAAAGAATATCAAGGGAGATTCAAGAGTTTAAGGAAACCATATCCATTGAATTTTTCAGAGCTATGAGGGAAATGTATTAATTATAAAGTAAGTCTTATGAGTATTTATAATCATAATGGTAAATAATTAAAGCACAAGATTAGAAAGAACTAAAAAATTTGATGGCACCAAGATATTTTCTTGGGATTTTTTGAAAAACTATATGATGGAAGAGGTTACAATATAATTTTCCACATTATAATTGGAGCAGGTTACCTAGGATTATTACACCATGGTCTAATAACATAAGGGAATGAATTTATGTAAAAATTTGATGAATGCAGTCAAAGGTTTTAGATTTATTTGAAAAGAAATATGAGGATAAGTATTCTAGAAATCTTATAGGAATTATACACCAACACTAAATGGAATCTTATGTTGCTAAATTTTAGTGAGTTGTAGTGATGGTACTTGAAAATTTTAAAAGGAGAATAACTTTTCTATTTGTTGAAGGATTGCTTGAACCCCTTCAAAGTCTTGTTAAGGAATTTGCACCCACATTTCTACAAGGAGAAATGAATAGAGACTTAATTGATATGATAAATAAATGAGTTCTTTCTTGAATAAACTCTTACATAGACGGTTGTCGTTGCACCAAAATATCAACCTGTTAATGCTTGATATAACCACCAGAGTTAATGAATCCACAGGAGGTGATTAAGCCATGTCACGAACTCGAGAATTGTGTTGCACAACACAAGGAGAACAAGGGCACACACCTTATAACAATCCCCCCAGTGCAAGTGAGGGGTTCGAACTTGTGACCTAGGATCTGATACCAATTGTTGCATAAACAGTTGTTGTTGCACTAAAAGATCAACTTGTTAATGCTTGATATAACCACTAGAGTCATTGAATCCATGGGAGGTGGTTAAGCCATGTCATGAACCTGAGCGTTGTGTTGCACAACAAAATGAGACCAAGGGAACACACCATGCAATATAAACATGAGCCTTTTTTATAGCTCTAGTAGTACCCTTTACTAATATGATAAATAAATGAGTTTTTTCTTGGATTAAAAACAACTCAAGAGGATTTTGATAAGCTTAAGGAGGTAATTATTCCATGTCTTATTTATGCTATCTTATACTTCTCACATTAATTTGTGATAGATTGTGATGCTTTAGGAAAGGGATTAGATTTTTCTTAGTATAGAAGGGTCATTTCATAACATTTCAAAGTAGAAAATTGAAATAATAATAAAAAATATTATCTATCTATGACAAATAGATGCTAGCTATCATGCATTCCTTGGCCAAGTTTTAATAGTATTTGGTTCATAGAAGATTTATTGTGAAGATAGATCATAACATCTTAACTTTCTTCCTTAGTTAACATGACTTTAATGATAGGGAATGAAAATGATTTTGACATAAAGTACATGAAAGGGAAAATGAATGTAGTTGATGTTTTTTCTTAGATTCATACTCTATATACTACTTATATTATTTATGCAAATTAGAAGGTCCCTATTATGGTATAATATGCTAAAAATGTATTTTATATTGACCTCCTTGATCCAAGAATGTGAGAAATTACAAATTTATGGTAGAAAATGCTATCATTCTTTACAAAAATAGAATCTTCCTAGTCCTTGAATCTAGAATGAAGGAAAATATTTTGAGAACTTTCCATGATGCACCTCTGTCAAGACACCTAGGATACAATAATAAGTTTACAATAAAATTAGAGAAAGGTTCTCATGGAAAGGCCTCAAGGAGGATGTTCTCAAACACATCAAAGAATACATGATTGATTAGAAAAATCAAGTAGAACATGTTTTTATGGAAGAATTTCTTTAGCTATGTCTTATCCCAAATAAAAAGTGGGAAATAATATCCATGGATTTTATCATATGCCTCCTCAAGATACAAGAAAATATTGCATTTATATTGTTTTGGATGGGTTAACTAAGTATGCACACTTCTTTGTCATTCCTATATAATTAAAAGTTTCACATCAATTCAAAGAGTTTATGATTCATGGATTGCCTACAAATATTGTAAGTGATAGAGATAGTATATTTATAAACTCTTTTTGGTAATAATTCTTTCATTTGGATAGAATAGAAATCACTCCTAGCACAAGATATCTCCCATAAAAAGATGGAAAAAAATAAATAGTGAATAAGTGGGTTGAAGGTTACTCGAGGAACTATATTATAATTAGCAATTAGCTTGGATTAAGTTGTTGTATTTGGGATAATATTGCTACAAAAATACCCAACATATGTTGATTTATATGTCTCCATCCATGGAATTATATGGTTATGGTGTATTAACCTTTTTTGATTTAGTGTTCATAGATAACAAAGTTCCAACAACTAGTGACTTGGTTAAGCATAGCTAAGACATAATGAGGTAACTTAAATATTAACTATAACAAGCATAAAGAGGTCATTTGAAGTTAGAGATGTGGTTTTTTCAGATTACAAAATTCTAGGAAAACATCCGTCAAAAGTAGTGGGGTTGAAAAGATCAAACCATGCTTCTATGAGCCTTACAAGATCTTAAGTTGAGTTGGTAAAGTTGCATATGATTAGAATTTACATATAATAGTATGATTCATAATTTTTTCCATGTGTCTCATCTCAAGAGAACCCTTGGACAACATGTCATAGAATTAGTGGATTTTCCACCCTTGGATGATGAAGGAAAGATCATATTGGAACTTGATGTTGTTATTGATACTGGTGTGAAGAAGTTAAGGAACGTAAGCATTATAGAGTACCTAGTTTATTGGAATAATATTTTCCATGTGTCTTATCTCAAGAGAACCATTGGACAAAATGTCATAGAATTAGTGGATTTTACACCCTTGGATGATAAAGGAAAGATTATACTGGAACTTGATGTTGTTATTGATACCACTATGAAGAAGCTAAGGAACATAAAAATTATAGAGTACCTAGTTTGTTGGAATAATCTACTTGGCAAAAATTCTACTTGGAAAGGGCCAAGGATCTCAAAGTATCCAAATTTTTATTTCTTGAATGTAATTTTTTTTAAGAAGGGTGGATTTTAATGTCCATAATTTTAAGTATGAAAGTGTCCAGGTCACTTTATAGCCTTGCATAAGATTTTAGACTTTCTCATACTATTATGCCTCCCTTTCACTCCTTGCCACTATTAGAGATACCACAATATTGATCCCCACTCCCTTCTTGTATCATGTATCACCAACTCTTGATCCCTATTCCCTCTAGTACCAAGTATCTTTAAAGCCCAATCCCTATGATCTCATTTATCAACCTATCTAAATATCCAAACCCTTGAATAACCTTATATCCCAACATCCTTGCATTCTATTCCCAACACCTTCACCTCAAAAATTTAGAAAATATTATGATGACATACCAAATGGATATATTTTAGAGCATCAACATAAGTCTCAATTTCACAGTCTTTCTAACCTTTTCATTATAAGATACACATTTCCTTAGACCCTTAACTTTTGGCACATCTTTTCCTAGACCCACACCACTAAAGCAAAGGATTGCATCAATCACCATGTCTAACCTTGGATGCCATAGGGACCTAAATTAGTGGATTTACAATGGTAGGAAACTTTCAAAAGGATTTCAACATTATTATAAAATGTGTCTCAATCTTTCTCCTAATTCTAAGAATACAAAAAGTATAACTTTTTAGCCATGGAATAGAAAAATTCAATTTATGAGATATATAACTCATTATTGGCCAACATGAATATCTTGGTTTGTTTGGCATAAATTCTTGGATGCATAAGATGTAAAAATATTTAAGATCTAATTTTTTTAAAAAGAGGGCCAAATCACCCTCCTATATTAAAAGCTATTATCTCTATAAGTAGGGTCTCCCACATTGGAAATGCAAGAACATATATGAGTTGTATGTGGGAGTTACACTTGTTGAACAACTTATGAAACATGTTATAACACATCATAAGACATATTTTAATGGAGATAATAAAGCAAAAATAGATTTCCCAAGTTGGTGAGGGGATTATGATGATTTTATGATAGGTGGATGAATTATACTATTTTTAGCTTGTGAACTCATCTTGGGATTTGGGTGCCACATTCTAGGTGATTTTAGCTCATAGTTTATAATTAAATTTTTATGGTTTCATGTATTTTCTCTCCCATTAATATACTTTTTGAGATAGAGGTTTTGATAGTAAGTAAATTATAGGTGCTATTATGCTACCCAAATTACTCTAGGTTTACCTAAAATACTCTAGATCTCTTGTTAGTTATACTCTTATATAGGATTATACTTTTCAAGTGTATTGTAACCTTTTATTACTAAATAATATGTTGATTTTTATTGGAGTGTGGGCTTTTTTTATTAAAATGGTCTTTCCTTACATAAATCACTAAGTTATGGCATATTTCTTTGGTGTTTTCTTCATATAATTGTAAGATTAGTTTAATATTTAAGCATTCCTCCTCTCATAGATTAGTGTAGAAAGAATATTTTAAACCTCAAATTCATTTCATTTGGTATAAAATCTTGATCACCTCAAATTCTAGGTGTTAGAGATAAGGGTTTTTGTAGTAATCTTTGATTGAATGAGATATTTTGTAGAAAAATATTTTCTTGTAAGAAAAATGACAAACACATCAAGGATAAATATGGATAGATTCTTGGAAAAAGATTGAGTTTTGGAAGCTCAAGATAGAGATATATGGGCTATATAGTAATTAGATTCAAATCTACTGTAATTAAATAAGAAGATTAGGACATATTGGATTGAAAAGCTAAGGGTCTCATTAGAATTTGATTGATTGATTCATTATCATTGAATGTGCTTTAATAGATTTCTACAATGAAAATTTGGAATAAGTTGGGTGATATTTATTAAGTTAAATCATTACTAAACAATATTTTCTTAATAAATTATTTATTTACCCTCAAGATGGAGGATGGTAGTTTTATGAATGAACATAAAAATTCTTTCAATTTGATCACTAATTGTACTTCATTAGAGTAAAGTTGGAGGAGGATAAATGCATGAATTTCTTATGTTAATTTCTAGGTTCAGGTGACCACCTTGTTATGGCTCTTGGGTGCACTACTACCAAGTTGAAAATGGATGAGGTCGTGGAATTTTATTTTATAAAGATATGTTAAGAAATACTTCTATCTACCATGAACAACTAGGACCTCTTTATTAGATTCATAAGTATTTCTTTGCATCTCTTCAAAAATTAATGATGCTACTACCTCATCCATTTTCAACTTGGTGGTAGTGCTCCAAATATCTATAACAATGTGGTCCAATTAATATAGTAAATAAAAAATGAAAATTCATGCAATTGGGTAACAACCATGTTAAACACATTTAAGTGTTTGGCCCTAGAACTACCATCCTCCATCTAGAGGGTATACAATTTCTTTTTGAGAAATATTTTGTTAATAAGATATTTTTCTTGATAAATATATATCTCCCAATTTCTCCCAAAAAATTGTTGTGGTGGTTTCTTCATGCACATTCAACAATACTAAATTATCCAAATACATTCTAAAGTGAACCTTATTTTTTCTATCTATTTTTTCCTAGCCTTCTTGTGATATAGTAATAGGATTGGATTTGGTTATTATGGCCTATAAATTTATATCTAAAAGAATATAATCCATCTTAAGCTTCCAAAGCTCAAATTTTATGTTTAAGAACTTCTTCAATTCTATTTTGGATGTACTTTCCATCTTTTCCTACAATAAGATTAAAACCCTTATGTATAAGCTCCCACTCAAATGGTTATTACTACAAAAAATTCTCTACCCAACACCTAGAATAGCAAGTGACGAGGCTCTAATATACCAAATAAAAGGAAACAAAGTATGTGAAAATTCTTCCTAAACTAATATTAGAGGATATTATTATGCAAATTTTAGATCTTAACAATTTCATAAATGAGAAACGTGTATACAAAATAAAAAAAATTAATACCAAAACATAGGTGTATATGGGAAAAACTCTTTTAAGAGAAAAATACTGCAATCCAAAGAATGAATCAATTCTGTTATCAGTAATAATAGTTACAATACAATCTCAGGGAATACCCTTATATGAGTATTACCAATATACAACTCTATAATAATTCTACTAGTATAACAATATCTACAAATTAACCATTTGAAAATCCAAATCAAGCACCCAATCAATAGAAGTAATACACAATCCATGAGCTAAAGCCCACTCTTTTGAAGTCATGTTTTTTTATTACAGTTTAAATATTATTATAATTACAAATTTCTTGAGAAATAAAAATATGATAGATGTTTGCCCACGGTTTTTCCTGGTATAATTTTACCAGGTTTTCCACATAAATACTGTGTCAAATTTGTGCTTATTATTTTCTCTGTCTATTATGCACTATAAATTTTCTTTCATAATCTTTCTCTACATTATCATATCCTCTAAAACCCATGGCACACATGGCCTCAAATACGATGTTTACGAATAATGTAGGTAATATAGGGTTCATGTAGTAATATTATTTTATAAAAAATATGGATAATAAATTGAGATCTTATTTGTAATTTGTGAAAATTTATTCACATTATATAATTCTTGCAATGACTTATATTTGGTAAATTCCACCTAAGATTACTATGATATTAATATTTTTTCTCTTGTAATGTGTGAAGTAATAGGGAAATCATTTCCCACCATTGATTTCATTTATAATCTAACAATCATGATTTCATCCCATAGGTTTATAAGCACATGTCACAAAAAATGTTTACTTGACCTAGAATCTATTTTTGGCCATATGATTAGTTATTGATCAATGACCTAAAATAAATTTTAGGTTTAGTAAGAAAAAATATTTCTCCTTAACCTCGTTGATGGCTACCCATTGGCCCACACTTCAATATTATTAAAAAGGAAAATAATATATGGGGAGAATACGTCAACAAATATTTTTTTGTACGATGGATTCACCATGATAATTAATACCTGTAATTTGTTTTCACTCTAAGGATTTGTTAAGATTTTATATAAATTTCTAGTATTGTGCATAAATGTTCTATCAAAATTAATATTTTTCAAAGGTAAGGAAAGATTCACTATGAAAATTAATACACTTAGCTAAGATTTACTAGGATTTTATAAAAAAATTAAGTGGCATTTTCTTAAAGTTATCATATTACTAAGAGGGTGTCATTTATAACTAATAAATGCATTACACTATTGGTCAATGCTCCCTTGTCAACTATGTGGAAGGACCATTAATAAAGTGTTATTTTTTATTAAGCAAAAGGAAGATGACATCAACAAGGACATGTGATAGATTTTCACAAATGTGCTAACCATGCTATGGGATGTAGATCTCATATTTCATGCATCATTAAGAGGTATACATTGAACAACTAGAAGGATTTCAGTTATCAGAAAAACTAGATATGGTTTGCAAATTGAAGAAGGCATTATATGGATTGAAGCAAGCTCCCAAAGCTTGGTATGCAGGGTTGAATAAGTATTGATACAAGGTTTCAGTGAAGGTACTACAAATAGTAATCTTCATTTAAAAGTTGAAAAGGATCAAATCTTGATTGTGGTTGTGTATGTTGATGATATAATATTTGGAGGAAATGAAGATATGTGCAAGAAATTTATAGAAGATATGCAAAAATAATTTGAGATGTCTATGTTTGGGGAGATGAATTTCTTCCTTGGGCTGCAAATCAATCAGACAAAGAAAGGTATATTCATTTCACAATCAAAGTATGTTAAGGGAATGTTGAATAAATTTAGAATGAAAGATTCTAAACCGGTATGTACCCCTATGGTTACTGGTTGTAGGCTAAGTAAGAATGATGAATCTCCTAAGATTGATTAGAGCAAGTTTAGATCAATGATTGGATGACTGCTATATCTAACTGCCACTAGACTAGATATCATGCATACAATTTTTCTTGTGGCTAGACTTCAAGAAGATGCTAGAGAGTCACATGTTACAACAATGAAGAGGATATTTAGACACATGAAGGGCACTCTAGAACATGGTTTGTGGTATCCAAAGGATGCTGATTTTTATCTAAGTGCTTTACAGATGCTGATTGGGCAGGTTGTGTGGATGGCAGAAAAATTACAAGTGGTGACTTGCATTCTTTCTTGGATGTAGATTGGTGTCTTGGTTGAGAAAGAAACAAGATTCAATATCTTAGTCTACTACAAAGGAAAAATACATTGTAATAGCATCTTTCTACACACATGTGTTGTGGATGAGGAAAACCTTGAAGGATATCAAAGTGGTATATGGTGAAAAAAATTCTATCTTTTGTGATAACACACTTGTGCTATTAACATTTGAAAGAATTCAGTGATGCACTCAAGGAAAAAAAATATCTCAATCTGGTATCACTTTTTGAGAGAGAAGGTTGTAGAGAATGAAGTGAAGCTTGAATATGTGCGTACAAAGGATCAGGTTGTCGATATATTCACTAAGACTCTTCCTAAAGATACTTTTGAGTATCTCTGGGAGAAGTTAGGGGTTATTACCCCTCCTTTAAAATAGATGCACAAGGAAATGCATCAATCCAGTAGATTTCAAGATTCATTCTTTGTTCTGGACTGATGTTGGAGGCTCCTCTTAGGGGGGTAGGTAGTGCTTTGTTGGTTGTCGCAGTTAGGGGGAGTTAATATTAGTGCAAGTTGGTGTTAATCCTTTGTTAAATATATCAGAGGGAATGTGCAATGGTTGACGATTGAGACAATTTATTGTGTGCTCCTAAGGGGGATTGTGCATAGTAGTATGTATGTTTGATGTCAAAGGGAGAAAGAGATTCAAATGTGTTTCCCTTTACCATTTATGTCAAAGGGGGAGAGAAAGGTAATGTGAAAAATGTTTAGTTGTAAAAGGGAGAGAAAAGTAATGTGAAAAAGGAGAGTATGGTGTAAGGGGGAGAAAAGAAAGAGAAAGAGTTGTAATGGAGTAGTATGTTGGTAATCAGAGTTGTTTGTTGTTACATTGTTATTTTTTCACATCATGTGTTGCCATCAATGACAAAGGGGGATATTATTGCAAGTATGAATAGTTGGTGTTGTCATTGATGTCAACAATCTTTGGGGAGATTGTTGCAGGCTTATGTTTGTGTTGCCATTGATGACTAGTTGTGTTGATGCTTTGATTATTTGCATTATGTTGTCATTAGTAAGTGCTATTGGTGTCAACCTCTAGTGTTGATTTGATAAGCTTTTGTTTTTGGATGATGTTGGCTTGGTGATGATGAGGAAGTGTTGAAAATGATGTGTATGTGTTATGGTGTTTAGTTTTCAAGTACTTTTAAGAAAATTTGAATAAAAGAGAAACTGTGTTATAGAGGTGTTCTGGTATACAAAGTTGTGTTATGGTTTTTCTTTGCATTTGTTCATGGTTAAATATCTGCTCGCGTATTTTGGATAAGTTGGTCAAAGGTGTTCAAAGGTTATATATCTAGAATTTTTTGGTTTGGATCGTTGTGCAGAGTTGTGTTCACCAGTGTGTGAATTTTAAATTGCAGTTGTGTCTGGGAGAAATGTACTAGTAGAATTTGGAAAAGAAATGACTACATTAATAAAACTTTTAGTCACAACAACTAAAAATAATTAAATTCTAGTTATTTTTTGCAACATAGCTATAAATGACTAATTTGATCATCGTAAGTGACTAATTTGATCATCGGGTAAAAAAAAGGATATATTAGTGAAAGAATAAGTTTTTTTTGGGTGCCAAACAATGAAAAAGAGAATTTTCATTCATTGTGTCTATTGAGCCACATAACAAGAGGAAGGTTAGGGGTTTTTTAGTTTTTTGGTTAGAAGAAGTCCAAATATTTTTCGAGGGCATGACATAGAACCAGTAGTCAGTTGCACTAGCATCTATCCACATTGTTGAGAAGACCTAGGATAAAGGAATGTTGAGTTTGATTTGAAGAAATATTTCTTTGTTGGCTTTGAATTCATCCAAACTGTAGAGATTCACAAGGGTTTGATGACACGTTGCATGCATGAGGATATTTTCCAAGGTTTTGAGGATAGATCATGCCCACGTTGAGTAATATTTGAGGTTTTCTTGGAAGCCTTCATCCTCATATCTTGCCAGGTATACTCTATGCCATTAGGGTTTTTAGTTTTGTTTGAAGTTTTGAGGAAGATATTTCTTGTCTCCTCATGAAGGTTTTATCCTTGTCATAAGCCCAAAATAGGAAGTCAAAAATATTATTAGGAAAACAACCACCTTCATAGGTGATACTTTCATATCACAATGAAGATCTTTTGAGAAGATCACAAGCCATGATATGTTTAAGACATGACAATAGTCTCATTATTGAAGTGTTAATGGATTTTACTGGTTATGAGGAGTTTTTTTGGTTATGAATGCCAATATCTATGTCTTTGTAAGGAAAATAATAACAAATAAATGGCAATATGTATGTTTTACTATATTTATATCACTAATGTCGACCACCATTAAAATTCAGGCATATCCTATGGGTGAGAACCACTTCTTTGGCCAATAGGTTTTCGTCCTTGGCCATTTACAAAATAGTAGGGGTTTTTTTCCTCTAGTTACTAACAATCTGTGAGGTTTTGTTCTCAAATCTATTCATTTAAAAATAAATTCTCAAGACAAATCTTATTAGGGTTTGATGTGGGTGTTCAAAAGTAACCTACCATTGCATGTTTTCTTTATCTAAATTATCATGACTATAGCTTCTCTTTCTTTTTATCCATCCTTTTCTACCTAAATAAAAAAGTGTTTTAGATCTCCCTTATCATCCATTGCCATGTGGCTATAATTGTCCTATGAATCCTTCATGATTGATCTTTCATGACTATCATTCATATCTGAAGACAATAGTTTAAATGTCTTCAAGATAATTATGCTCTATCCTTTCATGTCTTATAAATATTGATAACCATGACTATCCTATTTCAATGAGGTCAATCTCTATGAAATTACTTGATATCCACTTATGCTACTTCAGCTATGACTAAGGTCATATTTACTATCATATATGAGCTAACTATCCTCATAAAATTTTGTCATTATCCATTGGTTATAGTAACTGTCCCTACTTCTTGATTTTCCCTTAGCTTAATGGTACTTTTCCTATTTATTACATTCATAGAGAGTATCTTTTGCATATGGATTTCCCTTATATTCATTGACAACGAATATCATCTTTTATTTCTTATAACCATCTTTTATTATCTGCAATATGCCTTTTTATAAATTTTTATACACAAATAATTTCCCTTTGTTAATAGGTCTATCACTATTGAATGCTCAAGGAGACCTTCATGGTGAAATCCTTTTCCATTTGTAACATGACTGTATTTAATAGAGCACTATCCTCTTCAAAAATCTACTTTCATGTCTTCATGAACCTCTCATAATCCAAGGTATAGCTAAGAGTTGTCCATGTAGCTTACACTTGACATTGTCATGGTGATGAATCATATGCAAACTTCTTGTCCTCATTCATCACTAGACTCACTGTAACTATTCATTATCTTTTGGCATAAAAAAACCTTATCATTTCTATATGATCACTGCCCTTGCATAGTCCTTTTAAGTAACATTCATAAGGTCTAGAAGATCTTGATCACTCTCTAGAATAGCCCATTAAACATGGGTTGTGCTTCAATGCACTACATAATTGATATAAAACAACCCCTCTGCATATCAACCAGAGTTATAGGCTCTTTATTGCAGCAAGAGGTAATCGCTCTTGGATCATGCTATCATTACATTGCAACCTGTTAAACTTGAGTCAACCTGAATGCACCCAATGATGATTGACACCTAATTGTGATGACAGTGATTAATTTGTACATGAATTATGCTCATATGAGTACCTCCATTTCTATTACAACATAGCCACATTAAACTTGGGTCACACATGAATGCATCTTGTAGTTGTTATAGCACAAATGTGCTACATGACCAATAGAGTTATGGATCACATAATTACAGTCACAAGAATTTTTTCCTCGGTTGTGCTCTTATAGTGATTCCATTACCGTTACAACATAACCCTTTGGACTTATATTGATCAAATCCTTACATTGCTTGATTTCTCTTTGGATGGATGGCAATTCAATGGCAAGGATTTGTATGTAGGTCATGCTCATATAGGTGCCTTTGTCACCATTACACAATAGTAAATTAGAATTTCCTTTCTTGAACCTTTACTTCATTTTTTATTGTTAGGGTTTCTTAGTGATTATTCCATTTCCATGTGGCATATTGTTAAAAGAAACCAACCAAAAATTCATTATGTTTTTAGTTAACTCTTACTAACATACTTTTGGAACAAATGTTTAACTGCATCACTTCAAGTGTGAAGAATTTTGTTTTATGCTTATAATACATTCATTGAGAGCTGTAGTAGAAAGCTTCTTATGGTGAAACCCATCTTGTAAAATTGATTTAAGCTACATTTCGGAGGCTTCATGGATTTTTTGTGATTTATACAACTTTTGTTTTGATAGTCAATGACATCAGATTCTTTCTAAAACTGAAATGATTTATTAATTAAGGTTTTATGAGAGTACTTTCAGCCGGTCTGAAGCACTTCTAGGTGTTTTTGCTCTGAAGCAGGATCTGAGTGTAGGAATACAAACATTGGTGGACAAAGAAAATCATAAATCTGTTAGTCCAATTTTAAATCCAATTTGAGGTCGTGAATATTGGGTAGAGAAAATTCATAAATTCTAGAGATAAAATCATAAATCTGCTAGTCCAATTTCACATCCAATTTGAGGTTGTGAATCTCTGATAGAGGAAGTTCCTACATTCTAAAGATAAAATCATAAATTTTCTGGTCCAATTGGAGATCCAATTTGAGGTCCTGAAGCTCTGACAGAGAAAGTTCCTACATTCTAAAGAAAAAATCATAAATCTGCTTGGTCCAATTTGAGGTCCAATTGTAAGGATTTGTCTTTTTAATTATACTTTCTGACATTTGGCTTGATACAAATTGTTACTTTAGAATTATGGTATTTCTTTTCTTCTAATGTTTTCAACCCTCATTTTAGGGAAGAGCTTCGAATATGACTCCTTCAAATGGAGACTACACTTTTTCGCTATAGGTTCCGTCTAGAAACATTAGAAGCTCAAGCACTCTCATACTCAGAATAAAAGTAGGAGTCTATAGTTAATTGTTGTAGCATAACAAATAGTTAATTGTTCATATAACATTGTTTCTAATTCAAAATTGCTATACCTTATTCTAGGAGCAAATCATAGAGGGAGTCTATACATAAGACACCATTGTTCCAAATTCAAAATTACTAATTCTTTCACAATTGTTTGCTTCATTTATTTGATCTAAGACAACTTGCTATATAGAAGATGCTCTTAAAATCATAGTAAAATCCTTTATTCTGAGAAGACTGTTCAAAATCTTCCCATCATAACAATGAATAAAAACATCAGTCATTAACTTGAACTTTGCAAGAGTTTCATCTGTGAGATAAGAGGGATTCACTACACATGGGTCTCTTCATTCTCAAGAGATCACTAGGGAATGAACTAA
Organism: Sequoia sempervirens; assembly: GCA_007258455.2. Classification (NCBI taxonomy): domain Eukaryota; kingdom Viridiplantae; phylum Streptophyta; class Pinopsida; order Cupressales; family Cupressaceae; genus Sequoia; species Sequoia sempervirens. The sequence goes on along the minus strand of VDFB02008029.1, from coordinate 98,891 downwards.
CCTTATCCACCTTAGCATAAATAAATTGTAAAGGAAATACGTACGCATTAAATTTCACATAAGACTACTTTAGATTCAAGGGAGTGAAACTTTTGGATTTCTGCCTCTAATAGTGGAACTCTCGGCCAAAGGACGACAACATAGATTCAAGACGCTAGCATGGAGCATTGAAATTCAAATGGTGTACTGGCATTCTAAGCAAGGAAAAGCTTAGGAGCTCAAGCAGGTAGAGTAAATCCTCGCTTCCTCACTCAGATCTAAGGTTTTCTGAACAGGGTTATCAAATATAGAACAAAAACTTCAAATAAAGCACAAGAACTTTGGAGAAAACTTACCCTCAACCAGACATTCGAGTCTTCAATCCAAGCTCCTCTTTGTGACCTACACATAGAAGAACGAGGGGAAAGGTCGGGGCTGTATAGGGGTCTGCCTCAATCAGACCCCCATTTTGGTGTTCCCACCTCCATGAACAACCCGGTAGGAAAGGAGCGTAAACGAAATGGACAAAGCGTGTGGTGAAAGAAAAAATTGCTTTAGGAGTAGAATCCACACCACTAAGTAGTAAATGAACAAGTATATAGAAAAGAGTGAGAGATTGTACATTACCCATGGGCTTACACCCTCTTTGGAGCACACGTATGTGCTGTTCAATGCTTGCTTGACAATTATATCTGTTGGAGGGACCTTAGTCTAGCATGGCTTTGATTGTGAGAGTGTTGCTATCAAGAATGGAGAGAACTCAATAGTGAAAACTGAAGAGAGAGCTTGACTGAATGACTTGAACCCCCAAAATGAGAGAAAATGAGTGGTTTGTTTGCATGCAAGGGAAAAAAAGAGCCATTACACCCAAAATATGACTGTTAGGACACGCATCGAGAGTCAATATTCAAGATTCCTTATTTCAAACTCAAAAAAATGCTAGGATGCTAGCACGCCATGTAGATGTCCATGTGCTGCGCAAGAGTCCAAGGCCTAGATTTTTAGGAAACGTGTCGTTAGGCTTCTATTGCTCCGCCATTGGTCCACATGGGGTCAAAATTGTGAAATTATAACCCATGGAATTTTTTTCATTAATGCTCTAAGGTGTCATAAATGCTAGGAAAAAGTGCAAAGATGTGGAATTTCCGGTAGGTGCAATTCTGTGACATTACATTTTTCCCCCACTTTAGTGGGCTTGATTTTGAAAAAATCAGCCACACTAAAGTAGAGAAGAATTTTTTTACCCCAAACTTGAATTTTATGGATTTGCGTGCCAAGGAAAAGTGCCTTAGAGGTCACTGAGGTCAAGCTATCCAGCATAAAAGGTGCCCCTAGAAACCAAGCTCAACAAATAACGATAGAGTGGTTGTGAAAAATTGCGCTAAATTTTAACTTGCAAAACTCAAATTTTAGGTCAATTTCAAAAATTGGAAGAAGCTACAACAGTGAGAAGAATGATCAAGAAAAATTCATTGATTCGAAAGAAAAATATGATCAAGAGGTGACTATATGCCCCCTCTTGAGTTTTCCTCCAACTAGGTGGGGTAAATTTAGGAGAAACTGGGGAGCCACAAACTCCAGGAAAAATGGGCCCTAGGGGGCCTATATATACCTAGGTGGGCCCCTAGAAGGGTCATTTTCACTATTCACTATGAGGAAATTGTTAAATTTTGAGATAAAAGTCAGCAAAATGTTGAGTAGGAGAGAGTATGAGGCGTTGAGACTGGAGCAGCTAAGGGATGAAATTTCCGAGGGTCACAAGGTGGACCAGGTAGGTCTGGACACCTCAGTTTTTTGTGAATTTTAGCATGTTTTTAGCATTTTTTTCCACGTCTAGTTGCATGTCTTTTTTTTACGTAGATGTCTCAAATCTGCGTTGTCATCCAGTTTTAGCACTGTCATCTCGAGTATGCACTAGCATCCTCGGGGCGTTAATGGTGGACTAGGGCATATGCACGACACACAAAATTCTTAGTGAATTTTTTATTTTCAGATTAGAATTCCACATTATAACTTAGATTTTTTTCCACTTTTTGCAAGACTATCCTGAGATTCAGGAGCATCCCGTCGAGAGAGCTTATTGACTAGTTCGTGAGTAGAGGGACTGCGTCAATGACAATGAGGTCACACATATAGAGCAGGTTAGTCTTTGGCATGCATTTACCATTCCAGAGATGCATTATCATGAGAGGATGCTGACGGCCTTGATGAAGTGGTGGGATGCCACCACATCATCTTTCTAGTTGCCTACTATGGAGATGACAATTACATTGGAAGATGTGTATCAGATTCTTGAACTGCCCATCCATGGACAGCGGGTGGCTATCGATGACACTTGATTGACATGGGAGCGGTTGGAGGGAGTCCTTTACTACTCGGGGTAGACCAATGGCAGAGACAACACAGGTCATATCTACACACATTGGTATGACCAGGTGCAGACTATTGCACCCTTGCTGCATTGAGTGATGGTTGTGACCGTAGCTTTTTAGATCACGATAGAGGGGTGAGGCTCTCACCTACGCGGGAGCCTCATCCATACTATTCATGAGATGGTAGAGCATCAAATAGTTTTTGCCTGGGGGCACAGCATGCTGGCACACCTATACCGGGAGTTGGGGTGATACATTCATTATGAGTACCATAGTCTCACAACGTGCACATTACTGCAGGTATGGGCCTTCACCCACATTATGTGCACGAGGTTGATTGGTTTTTCCCCAGCAACAATCATATCATATCCCCATGGCCCATTGGTATGATGTCACGGGGCAGTGGAGACACGAAGATCTATAATTTTTGCACTTGCAGTTTGATACACTTACTTTGGACCAAGTCAGATGGAGACCTTATCACTTTTTTAGATGGGTAGATGATAGCAAGTATCTTAGGAACTTGCAATGGGACCATTTTCTTATAGGTCACCGTGACCATTTTATTGTACCATATTACTGGAGTCGGGTCATGCAATAGCATGGCCATGTACCAACCATTCCTCTTGATGTACCCACATACACTCAGACCTTCAGGAGTGCAGCAAGACCTGGGGACTATTCTCGCCCCACCATCATCAATTTTGTTTCTTCAGATGATGATGAGCCCGACTAGGATCTGTTGCCTATAGCACTGACAGATAATGTCGGCATTGCTGCAGACTTTGGAGTGTGGTGGGTGAGGCACCATCCTTGTCTAGTGTTCGACAAGGATTCCCCCAAAGGGGATTTGGGCCCACAGGGGGACGTGCCACTGCCAGCACCACAGGATAGGTGAAGAGGGTGACAACAGGTCAAGGAGGAGAGACCGTAGGAGGAGTTAGTGTCATAGAGGCCAAGGCAATGACGAAGGAGTTTAGATCCTCCATTAGCTACCTCCATCTCATCGGCACCACCAGCACCTACTATCCCAGTGGTGGCGGCCTTGGTGGCACCAGGAGAAGCTACCAATGCTGACAACGAGGGTACTAGTGTCGCTCCTCATCCTAACCCTACATGACACCTAGGGGACCCAGGTATACATAGCATGTTGTTTACATTTAAGTACTTTTAGTTTTCTTTGTTCATGGTTACACACATATGCCATGTGATACTTATTTCACTCTATCTTTTTGTGGTTGCAGAGGATGCACAAGGATGGATTGGGCTGATAACCCAGTACATATTAGAGGTGGCCCTTGACATTCCCATTTAGGGGATGGTTCTCGAGGCATACCAACTAGTTTCTGCAGGGCAACATGCCCACATTTTCAAGCTGGTAGCATGTCTGAGGATTGCTTATGAGGAGTGGGGAGTGGAGATAGTATGACTGACTGTAGAGGTGACCACTCTCATGGGGTAGCATGACTAGCTATTGGGGAAGCTACGAATGGTGCTTGATGAGCGAGACACGATTGTGACAAAGGATGATGCCACCGAGTAGGTGCATGATGCCCTTCAAAGCCATCTCGATGACCTTGATAGTCAGTCGACAATCATGATTGATAGGTTGTCATCAGGTCCTAACACTTTAGTTAATAAACACATTAAAATATCGATCGAGAAATGTCAAAAGGCTGTATGCAATAGAAGACATCTCAACTACCTCTCTCAGGTTTTCTCAATACCAAACAACCAAATAAAACTCTACACTAAAAAGCCTCTAAACTTAGAAAGTGGGAAATCATCTATCTAGAAAGCTTGAAATAACTAAACTAAAAAGCAAAAAACTTCGAATCTGAAAAGCATAACCACTAAACTAGAAAGCATGGAAATGATTAAACTAAGAAATGTATAGATTGCTGAAGAAGTAAAACTTGTAAAGAAACTATGACACATTGATCTAGTGTAAAAGATAACAATCTAATCAACTAACAAAAAATGATTTAACAATCTGAAACAACTAAAGTAAGGTGCTCCAAAACTTCAAATACTAACTTTAGAGACTACAAACTTAGCTATAACTTGCAGGATTGACACTGAAAACATGACACACAGATGAAAATAAATTCCAATATCGATTACTAACTACTAAAAGAAAGTACAAAATGAGAAGTAAAATACTTATCTATCTAATCTATAATCCTTGAGTGGCCAGCTCTTAGGTGGTTCTACAGCTATCTTAGATCACATGCACTGGTAATCTCCAAATTGCTTCATTCAAAGGACTCCATTCACATTACTCAGTAATTCAAAGAGTGGCAGGAAAAATCATTTTATTCATATGAAAGTATAACTTAAAAAATACATAATGGTAGCATAATGATATTCTTTTGTATTCATCGTTTTCAACAATTACATATTTATATCAAAGCGGTTAACAAAATTCTACTAAATAGTTAATAAAGTCTTCAACAGATTGTCAACAACTAATGGAATTTAAAGCCCATGACATGAAATATTAAAGAAGCTTGACACGAGCTATAAAGTTTTTAGAACTAAAAATAACAAAAAATATGAAGACTCGGTCCATAATTTATGCTCCTGAAATTTTGACACCCACTCACTTGTCTTCAACGGTGTTGAAACCTGCATTAATCCCCTTTTGAATAGAATGGTAACCAATGGTGGAAGTTGACCTGTGTAATGCTCAAGACTAAACCATTAAATCAATAAAGATTGCATGCTTATTCATAAAAAGAGAGCAATTATTTATCCTAAAGGTAATCAATTGGCATGGTAAGTTTGGATGAAAGGTATAAGGTTGGGTATTGAGTCCATTATATTGATGAGGTTATTTTTACCTCATCCTTTCCTCCCCTTCCTAAGCCCAAGCAGGTCCTCCTGCTCTCTAGTGTGTTCCTTGTCCTTCATTACCCTTATTCATCTCCTCATACTTGATATTGAGATCATACAAGTCATTTTCCTCAGTATCTAGCTCCTATGGCCCTGTCAGAAATCCTTGATGAAAAGTGAACCCTTGTACCCATCTTGAAAAACTGTCATCACTCTGGTCTAGATTGGTATATTTTGAAGGAGGTGGTGAAAGGAGAGGAGGTTTGTACTTCATACCAATCCAATTAACCTTCAACTCTTCAAGGATTTTGGCTAGGGATACTGCTCTTCTATAGGACTATCTAATATTAAGGGGTGAGATTATTTCCCTTTTCTTGAGATACATAGGAAGAGGGGTATATCATTCTTCACATGCATGCCAAGCTCTTCTTATCAGTTTTGGTCCTTGATCTTGAAAGTGATCATAGCATAGTTGAAGGTTATTATTGTACTTTCCTTGTACCTCCTTTCTAAGCCGGATATTCATAAACTATGATTTGAAAGAGAAAGGCTTCCGATGGGGATATCTCATTTGCTACCCAACAATCTTCTCTGTAGATGCATATTCTCTTAACCAATCTTGCCAGTGAAGTTGATTTCTCATTGTAGACAAGAATGATCTCAATTGGACTTCTCCCACAAAGAAATTAATAAAGAAATCTGTATACTCTTCTAGGAGAAAATTATGAACAAAGAATTTGAATAACAAATCTTGTTGTTCAGGAAGTGAATCAACAAATATTTTCACAAATTCTTTATCATCAGGATCATGTGGCTGATTTTGGTGAATTCTTTGTAATTTCCATCTTAAGAGTTGTTCATTAAGAAACATAGAGTATATCCTAGATGGTCTTCTACAGGGTAATAATATTTCACCAATTTCACAAGCATCTTGTTTACCTCTATATGCTTTACGAAATGACTCTTTTAACATTACTAATTCCCTTTTCAGCCTATTATTATCAAAAGAGAATTCACATAACAAATATTTCTATTCAAGGAGTGACTCAACAAATATTTTCGCAAATTCCTTATCATCAAGATCATGTGGCTGATTTTGGTGAATTCTTTGTAATTTCCATCTTAAGAGTTGTTCATTAAGAAACATAGAGTACAACCTAGATGGTCTTCTATAGGCTAATAATAGTTCACCAATTTCACAAGCATCTTGTTTAACTTTGTATGCTTTATGAAATGACTCTTTTAACATTACTAATTCCCTTTTTAGCCTATTATTCTTAGAAGATAACATTTCTCTATCCATTTCATTAATATTGGAGGGAAGTGCACCTGGAACCATTCTATAACAATGGGTTCAGCTTGTGTCTGCTTTGATTCCATTATAGGTTTAGTGTCATTCTCTTGCAAATATTGCTCTAATTCCACAATCTTACTCAAAGAAGCATTCAATTCAGTTTCCTGTCTATTTCTTTCTTCCTTAAAAGCCTTAAATAATTGCATAAAATTGTTTTCCAAGCCTTGAACATGTTTGTCTTTTTCAGATAGATCAACCTTGTGTTGCTTATCTTGCTAATTCCATTGCTGAATTTGGTACTGTAGCTGCTCAATAAGTTTATCTTTTTCTTCTATCTGCACTATCAGTCTTGCAATTTCTTGGTCTCTTTTATTTATAATTGCAATTTGTGCCTCAATTTCTTCTTTTTGTTGGATGATCTGTGCTTCATCATTTTGCAGCCTAATTTTTAATTCCACAATTTTTGTTTTTAATCTTTCTAATTCCTCTTCCCTTTGGCTAGATTCTATATCCCCTGTGTCCACAAAGAAGGATGGGTCATGAATTTCTATATCAGGATGAGGTGCATTTTCCTCAATTTTAGGTATACTTCCAGTTCTGTCAAGAAAAGTAGAAAGTCCCCCCACTGGTTCATCTTTAATCTGTACAGAATGTGGCAACTATGTTTTCTCCTCCTCCTGCTCTTTGGGTGATGGGAGTTTCTTGTCCTCTTCCTTAGGGGACTGATCACCTTGCTTTTTTGTTTCATTTATTTCCTCACTACCAGGTGGAATTTCAATTTCCACCACCTTTGTTTGAGTCCTGGCCTTCTTCCTTTTGGAAGTACTTCTTATGTCCTGGGGTTTGGTTTCATTAGATCCTAAAGATAAATTTTTACTTCTTCAAACGGGATTCATTTGAAAAGTTATTTTGTTTCTTCCTCTTGTGAGGAGGTTCTTCTTCATCTTCGGAGTGCACAATTTCCACATCCCCTGTCTGTCCTAGGGTTTCTAGCTCATCTGACAAGGTTTCTGGTGCATCACCATTGGGAACCGTTGAGGTCTATTGGGATTCAGGAGCACTCATAGCCTTAGAGGAGGGTTCTTCTAAAAACTATTCTTTTTTCTTAGAGGATTCTCCCTCCTCAAGTGGTCTTTCAAATTTTACTTTTTCAAAATTTCACAGGAACTTTTGACACTTCTTTTCTGGATTTTTGCAAAAATGATATTTACATATTAAATGTATGAGACTGTGATGTTTGAGGGGCTCCGTCCCAACTTTGTATTTTTCTATCATAGAGGTGATTGAATGACTCAAAAAGGATGGTAGATTAACCCTAAGAGAAGGGTTCTCAATGTCATGGATAAAATGAATTAACAAATGAAAAGGGGGTCCCACTACTGTAGTTATTTGTCCTTCACAGGTGAAATATTTGATTATCTAGGCTACAATAGTTCTCCAGGGTTCTGGAAGAGACATTCTATGGAAACCTTTATTTTGTCCCCTGGTACTAATGGTAATTATAGGTTGAAGTTCCCCTTCCCTATGAAATAATTCTATCAGTCTTTGATAGGTAACATTTTCATTCTCATTCAAATCAATTCCCCTATTTTTGAGACCGGAAAGATGAGCAATGGTTTTCGTACTTAACTAGAATTGCTTTCCATGCATTGATGTCTATCCATTTACAAAATTCTCAACAAATTCTTTTACGAGCTACTTTGTATACCCTTCAAACTATTTCATGAAGTCCAGCCACCCGAATTTTTGAAATAGAGTCATAATATTGCCCAATGCTAGCAATTTAGCTACAAAAGTTGGTTTGGACTTTTTCTTGGCTGCTCCAATTTTTCTCTATTTCTTTCCGTGCCACTCTGCAAAATTCTGAGGAACTTTGTAATACCTTGCTGAATTGCAGATGAAAAGGGAACTCTATGTCAATATACCCAATCAAGGAGGAATTAATCACCTTTCTTGTCACCTTACTGAGTAATTATAATGATTTTTCATGGGGAATTATGTAACCATTGTTGTACTTTCAAAAATCATGCAATGGCACACATTTCAAAATTGCAAGAGGGAACGATTCATGCCAATTAATTAACCTTTATTCAAAACAAGTACTAAATTTTAAATAAATAAGTTCACACACACCTTACGTCTTATCACTAGATCGAATGTCACTTACTTGTGTTGACATAATTGGACAGTCATATGATTTGGCAAGGGTGGTGATGAATAATAATGACATGGATGGGATAGTTGAAATGGTAGCAAAAATTATTATGACAAAAAGGGGTGTGATAATAATTTTATTTATTATGGGAAGATTTATTATGATATGGTAGAATGATTATTAGGGAGCAGATCTCGAGGCAGAAGAAAATCAAGTGATGGGCATGCGCAAAAATTTAAGAAAATTCAAAATATTCAAAAGGAAAAAGCTTACAACAATTTGGGGCATTGTTGAAAAAAGTTGTCAGAGTAGAGAAAAAGAAAGTTCTAGAGCATTGTGGAGAGATTTCATCGAAACACAACAACCAAAATTTTTGGAGCATTGTCAAAAGATGTAGCCATACCAGCAACCAAAATTTCTAGAGCATTGTTGAAAGATGTAGACGGAGTAGCAACCAAAATTTCTGGAGCATCGTCGAAAGATGCAGCTGAAGCAACAACCAAAATTTCTGGAGCATCATTGAAAGATGCAGCCAAAGCAACAACCAAAATTTTAGGAGCATCATCGAAAGATGTAGCTAGACTAGCAACCAAAATTTTTGGAGCATCATCAAAAGATGCAGCCAGAGCAACAACCAAAATTTTTGGAGCAACTGAACAAATTTTTGGAGCACCCGAGCAAATTCTGGAGCATCGCTGAAAGATGCCGTCGGATGAAGGAAACAAAAAAATTCTGGAGCATCGCTAAAAAGATGCCACCGAAAGGAAGAAACAACAAAATTCTAGAGCATCGTTGGAAGATGTCACCGGAAGGAAGAAAGATGTGACATTTTGATACGTGGCTTCCCGAAGCATCGTTGTCAGAATGGAAAATCAAGACAAGGAGAGAGACAAGTCCATTGTACAGGTTTCAGAGCATCGCAACCAACATGCTAAAAAATTATAGAGCATCATAGCCATCGCAACAACCACATTGACAAATTCTAGAGCATTGTTGTAGGGTGCGCTGGAATTGTGTTTTCCAAAAAGGTGAAGTCCTACAAAATATAGACAAAATTTAGCCAAGTCCAAATGATGAAGTTGATGAAGAAATTGAAGAAACATTCTAAAATTATTTTTAAAAAATGATTTATTTATTTACTTAATTTGGTTATTATTTATTTGGAAAAACTATATTGACCCTGCCACAATAGATTCAATGCACTAGATTTCTCCCTGCATTTCTACCATTTTTATAAATTCTTCTTTCTTAATAGGCTTATGGTAAACATGTAATTTTTTCCCATTAACTAGAAGAGTTCGGATATCACCATTAATAGGTTTCAACTGGATCATACCATTGGAAAATACTTCAGAAATTTCGTATGGTCCAAGCCAATGTGTTCTGAGTTTCCCTTGATGATCCTTGTATCTGGAATTGAACAACAATTCCCAATCCCCAGTATGGAATTCTTTCTCCTTGATATGTTTATCATGCTAGACCTTGTGTTGTTGTTGGACCAATTCAGTTTGATGGACGGTGTCCAAACGAAGTTCATCTAGTTTGCTAAGCTGTAAAACTCTCTCAATTTGGGCTCGTTTAAGATCCATACCTAACTCCATGGTAGTTCTAAGGGTTTGGAGTTCAAATTCAATGGGAAAGAGGGGATTCTTCCCAAAGACTAACTTGTATGGACTATAGCCAAGAGTTGATTTCCAAGTGGTGTTGTAAGCCTAGACAGCTTCAGGTAGTTTCCTAGCCTAGTCTTTCCTTCATGAAGAAATTGTTTATGTTAAAAAAATTTCCAATTCCCTATTAGTGGCTTTGACTTGTCCATTTTCCTAAGGTGGTAGGGTGAAGACTTCATATGGCTCACCTAGAAATGATCTATGAATGCTAACAAAACTTTAGACATAAACTAGGGGCCCTAGTTTGTGACAATTGTCCTTGGGGCTCCTAATTTGAGGAAAATTCTATTATAAAGAAAATCGGCTACCTGTTCTTCCCTAGCAACACATAGGGCTTGCACTTCTGACCACTTAATCAGGTAGTTGGTATAGACTAGAATGCACTCTTTTCCTTGTGAAGGAGGGTCTATAGGGCCGATAAAATCCAATCCCCATTTTTCAAATGGTTCAAGGACTACTTGAGGCTACAGGAGCATTTCATTAGATGAAGTTGGTCTTCCTACCCTTTGGCATTCATCCCATTTGCGAACGTATTTCTTGATGTCCTTATGCATTGAAGGCCAGTAGTATCCTACTCCCAGAATCTTGTGAGTTGTCCTTTTAGTAGAATAATACCCTCCAGAAGGATCATCATGATAGGTTTTGAGGATACTATAGGTCTCTTCTACTATAACACAATGTCGTAGAACATATTGGGTCCACATCGAAACAAGATCCCATTAATCCATTTGAAAGGGCACTTTCTCTAACGAGGCGTTTCTTCTGTTTTAATGAAAAGTGAGGTGGTACTTCTGTAGTGGCCAAATAATTTGCAATATGAACAAACCAAGGGGTTTTTGTAGAGATGGAAAACATATTTTCATCTAGAAACTCGTCTTGTACTAGAGCTCACTCGCCATCATGTTTTATCTGGGATAAGAAATTTGCGACTACATTGGACTTCCCTGGTTTGTCAAAAATTGTTAAATTGAATTCTTGGAGAAGTAACCACCTAATTATCCTTGCATTTACCATAGGTTTATTCATGAGGTACTTAATGGTTGAGTGGTCTGTATACACTGTGAATTTGTATCCCGTGACATAATGTCAAAATTTCTTGATTGCATGAACTATAGCTAATAATTCTTTCTCTGTTGTGGTGTAATTATTTTCTATTGGCGTCAGATTCTTGCTGATGAAATATATGGCATATTTTCCCCCATTCTCATCTTCATGTCCTAGAACCGCTCCAATGGCATCATCAAACATGTTAGCATAAATATGGGACGAAAGGCTCCAATTAGGTCCTCAAAGGACAAGAGAAGAGATGAGTTTCTCCTTGATAATTTCAAATGATGACTAACACTTAAGTGTCTAGATGAAGTCTACATTCTTTTGAAGGAGAAAAAAAATAGGGGCTGCAATTTTGTTGAAGTTTTATATGAATCTTTGGTAGTATCCAGCATGCCCTAAGAAACTTTTGACATTAGTCTAGGTTTTTGGAATCTTGAGTTGTATTACTTTGATTTTCTTAGGATCAACCTTAATCCCTTCGGCTGAAATATGATGTCCCAACACTATTCCTTGTTCCATCATGATCAAAAATTTCTCATGGATTAGGGATAAATGATGATCTTAACACCATTTTAACACCTTATCTAGGTTCTTGAGGGCTTCATTGGAAGTTGAACCATATACAGTGAAGTCATCCATATAAACTTCCACACTCATTTACTAGCTCAATAAATATAGCCAGGATGGCCCTTTGAAACGTTGCAGGAGAATTACATAGCTCAAAGGGGAGAACCCAATATGCAAATTTCTCGCAAGGGCAGGTAAAGTTCATCTTATTCTAGTCTTTTGCTGCTACTTGTATCTAGTTGTATCCACTAAATTCATTTAAAAATGAAAAATGTTTCCTCTCGGCCAAGTTATCCAGCACTTGGTTTGTGAATGGCAGAGGGAAATAATCTCTGTGTGTTGCTTTGTTAAGCTTCCTATAGTCTACACACTCTCTCCAATTTTTTTTCTTCTTTGGAACCACAACCAAAGGTGACACCCACTTGCTGTCAGAAATCAGGTAGATAAACCCCACTTGTAAGAGTTTCTCAATCTCGGTTTTAATGATGTCTTTCAGAGCAGGATTGAGTCTCCATTGTGGTTGGCGAACAAGTCAAACATCCTCAATATATATATGATGAGTACACACACTGGGATGTATTCTGATAAGTCCCAAGCAAACACTTTAGATCTATTCACTAGGGTGTCAAACAATCTGTGTTCCTTTGACTTAGTCAACCAACTATTAATGTTCAAAGTTTTTCCTGGAAGCAATATAATGGTCTTAACTCCTGGATGGTTGGATGTGACAGTATACATGGACCTTATTAGGGTGTTGAGAGGACAACTGTGAGGTACAATTTTATGAAGCCTGGCAACATCTACAAATAAATGGTGAGTTTTTGGAACTAAGTTCATCAAAGGACAAGGTAATCCTATGAAACTGGCATCATCAAATTTTGTGTGATCTATGTTGATTGGGTGTCCTAGGATCTCTTCTACGTCTGTCATTTCCTCACTGCTCGAATCCATAGTAAGACTTCCCATGTCATTTTCCAATTCATCCTCTAATTCTTCACCATGTTATTTGATGACTACCATGGCCAGTGAAGCCAAATTTTCCTATCCGTTGGGACTTTCTGGTTCATCAACCCATACTTTATTGTGTTCGGCAGGCTTGATAGGAGGATACAAAAACAAATGTTTTCTATTAGATCCATGTGAGATGTTCATTCCTCCTTCTCTATAGTCAATTTTGGCTGCAATAGTAGCCAGCCATGGTCATTGAAGAATTATTGGATAACTTTCTTTGGGTGTAAGGGACTCAATTATCTCAAAATCTAATGGGTATTCCCATCCATCCACCTTAACAAGAACATTTTCTATGATTCCCTTGGGAATAGCTATGGATTGATTCGTCATCTGCAAGACTATAGTTGTGGGACATAGATTAGTAAGTCCCAACTTTTCCATCACATCAACAGTCATCACATAAATGGCTACTCCAAGGTCCACCAAAGCATTAGGTATTGCTACCTCATTAATTGTTATTGTTATAAGCAAACTACTTGGATCATCATATTTTAGAGTAGTGGTCATCCTAGCCAGCAAGTCAACTAGGTACCCATTTATGTGGATAGTATTGATTCGTTTTGGTTTCCTCCCAGGGGTTTTAATACACAACTGTTTAATCAACTGGTTTAACTCAGGAATCTCCTTAATCACTTGTAGCAAAGGGACTTCAATCTACAATTGTTTAATTTCCTATATCAATGCAGTTTCGGTGGGTGAGGTCATTTCCAAAGTATCTTTCACAGTAATCGGTTTCAGACACTCCAAAAAAGGTGCTTTGATTTTATACTTAGGAGTGGGATCCTTTTGAAGTTCAGTTGAAGACTGACCTAAGGTAGGTCAGAAGCTCCAGCTAAAGATGGCAGGCTAGCCTTGTGTTGAGTTATTTTTGGGATTTGTTCTACGAATGTGGTGTTATTGTGGTCTTCTCAGCAAGATTCTTAATAGGTTCATCTAGGATTTCCTCAATAGTTGGCTGTGAAAGTCTTTTTTCAGACCTTAATCGTAGGTTTCCACAGTGTATGGCATTAAGCCCAGTGATATTGTCTTGTTTGATGAAATACACCATAGTATTTGGGCGATTGTTCTTTGGGTTCAGAATTGGTTGTGCTAAAAGTGGTGGTTGGTTAACTTGTTCACTTGGTTGAGTGTTCTGGGGTGGTGGTAGAAGAGTCTATTATTGAGTAGGCATCCTCCTGAGGCCCATATAAAACTGATGTTGAGGTTTTTTCCATTGAGGAATGGGGTTTTGGGGGTACCACTATTGTTGGGGTTGGTTAGGCTGTTGAGAGTTACCCCAAGATTTATTTTCCTATTTAGGTGGTCCCCAAGGATAAGTTCCCCAATTAGCTAGTATTGGAGGTGGTGCCTAAGGCCAAGGTGTTTTCCATTGATTATTGTTCCAATTAGGTTGAGGTCTCCAGCTAGAGTTTGAATTCAGACCATAGGAAAAATTTCCTCCAGTTCTTTTATTTACAACATTTACTTCTTCCTCAATTGGGGTTGTTCTTTTCTTGGAATTCTTGATGGCATTCTGAAGTTCACACTGATCGATGGGGTGATTTTTGTTGCACACTTGACAAACATCAATCTTGTCAACTTTGTCCAAGGGACATTCCCTTAGCAAATGTTTGTTTCAGCACCTAGGGTAGTAAATAGACAAAGTTTCAGGATTTCATGTTTTGGCCTATATGTCATCTCAGGTGGTGTTTAACTGAACAAGAATGTTGGTTTTGAAGTTGGCTAGCTCTTCATGAAGTTTTCTTATGCCATTGGAACCTTTAAAGAGAGTGTACTTACTGATTCCTCCTCGAGTTTGAGAGAAATTCTGACACAATTCCATAAATCATCCAGTCCTAGTTGGGATACATCTCCTTTCCCCATTAAATCCAAGCTCCTCTGAGTGTCGTTATCGAGCCCTTTAAGGAATAGGGTCTTTAGAATATCAAAACTTATGACTTCTCCATGACAATGTTTAGATAAGAAGATAAACCTATCTAGGTAATCCTCTACACATTCGTCCTCATTTTGCCTTATCTTGAACAGTTCTTCTTTTCTATCACTAACCCTATAGTAACTTTGGGGTAAAAGCACAAAACTATGTCACACTTTTAGACAACTTATCAACACAACTAAATTTAAGTATTTCTAACTAAAAATCAATTTTGGTCAAACATATGATCTAGTAAGATTTATTCTAGCTAAGTTAGATACTTCCACAACTTTTTCAACTAAAATTGTTGGTTAAAAATATATGGAGCACCACTTTGAGTCCAATTTACCAAAAAACTAAAATTATTTGAAAAACTTGAAGTTTCAATAACTCCTACTGATGTAAATAATTTTCTTAAAAAAATATAAAAATACTCTTTTGTAGATCCATAAGTGTAGTTTTCAAAAATATATTTATTTTAATAGTTTAATTATTATTTATTATTTATTTTTTATTTTTACGAAAAGTAGGCTATCAACACAAAATATTAGGTTCATTACTATGCCAAGGAAAAATACTAAAACTTATTAAAAAAAATACAAAAAAATATGATGCACTAGATAAAACAATCTATTTCAAGATGGTTATTTTTTTTCCATTTTAGATAAATATTTAATATGAAAGTTGACGTCCCATGAAAACAACTATTTTTTCATTCACACACATTTTAATATTTATTTAAAAATATATATTTATCAAAATTGGAAAAAAAATATATCCATGCATTGAAGTTTCAAGCTATAAATATACACAAAAAAAATTGAAAGAATTTTTTTTTTTTACTATAAAACGTTTGACGTCTCATGCAACTTCACTTTTTAGCATTTTATCAACAACTAAATTATAGTGTTAATTTATTAAAAACTACTTTAAAATAATTTTTTAATTTTCTTAACAAAATGCAAACATAAAATATACGAAAAAATACATATTTTACTAGTTTACATGATTTCAAAATTCAAAACATATATGCCACTTTTTAGTGATTCAAGTTTAAAAGTTGGATCAGTGTTGGTCGTTTCCTTTATAAAGTGTGACACAACTTTGTGCTTCAAGTATTTGGTACTTCTCCAAAAAGGTAGACTCCATTTCATCCCAAGAGGTTATCGACTGAGAAGCTAGTCCCATAAACCAGCGCATGGCTAAGTCTTTCAGAGTGGAAGGGAAAAGCTTGAGTTTCTGATTATCATTATTGTAGTCATATGTTTGACACAAGACTTTAAACTCAAATAGAAACTAATCAGGGTCCTCAATGGAAAAACCTCGAAAGGTTGGCAAGAAGACTGGTGAGATATTTTTCATTGTCGTATCATCATCTGCATCAATAGCGATAGGATAACTGAATTTGCATGGTGGTGGAGGCTTATTATTGTTGTTAGTGGAATTTCTATAGTCACCCATGATTTTGAAGGGGATGCAATCCTCTTCCAACATTTGATGAGTTGGGCGAGGTCTTGGAGTTTGCAAAGGAATATACTCCTCTACAACTATATGTTCTCTTTCTGGGGTATTTGGGAAGGTCTCAGGTTGACCTTGTTCGGTCAATTCCTTAATAAGTTCTTGATCTGAGTTTCCTCCCTCCCTACTTGTTGGTACATCGATTGGGGGGTTTTTGGTATGAATCTTCCATGGGGGCCTCATTTCCTAACCATGTAGAAAAGAAGCCGAAGGACTATTTCTATTCCTAAAAGGGGTATTCAAGATATCTCCTACTAACACCAGAAAAAAAAAGTTCCTCAACAACGGTGCCAAAAAGTGATAAGCTGTCGTCAGGTCCTAACACTTTAGTTAATAAACACATTAAAATATCAACCACGTAGTTTCCAAAGGCTGTATGCAATAGAAGACATCTCAACTACCTCTCTCAGGTTTTCTCAATACCAAACAACCAAATAAAAATCTACACTAAAAAGCCTCTAAACTTAGAAATCGAGAAATCATCTATCTAGAAATCTTGAAATAACTAAACTAAAAAGCAAAAAACTATGAATCTAAAAGCATAACCACTAAACTAGAAAGCATGGAAATGAGTAAACTAAGAAATGTATAGATTGTTGAAGAAGTAAAACTTGTAAAGAAACTATGAAACATTGATCTAGTGTAAAAGATAACAATCTAATTAGCTAACAGAAAATGATTTAACAATCCGAAACAACTAAGGTAAGGTGCTCTAGAACTTCAAACACTAACTTCAGAGACTACAAACTTATCTATACCCTGCAAGATTGACATTGACAACATGACACACACATGAAAATAAATTCCAATGTTGATTACTAACTACTAAAAGAAAGTACAGAATGAGAAGTAAAATACTTATCTATCTAATCTATAACCCTCGAGTGGCTAGCTCTCAGGTGGTTCTACAACTATCTTAGATCACATGCATTGGTAATCTCCAAATTGCTTCATTCAAAGGACTCCATTCACATTACTCAGTAATTCAAAGAGTAGCGAGAAAACTCATTTTATTCATATGTAAGTATAACTTAGAAAAGACATAATGGCAACATAACGATATTCTTTTGTATTCATCGTTTTCAACAGTTACATATTTATATCAAAGCGGTTAACAAAATCCTACTTTCCAATTAATAAATTCTTCAACAGATTTTCAACAACTAATGGAATTTAAAGCCCATGACATGAAATATTAAAGAAGCTCGAAACGAGCTATAAAGTCTTTAGAACTGAAAATAACAGAAATTATGAAGACTCGGTCCATAACGTATGCTCCTGAAATTCCGGTGCCCACTCACTTGTCTTCAATGATGTTGAAACTTGCATTAATCCCCTTTTGAATAGAATGGTAGCCGGTGGTGGAAGTTGACCTATGGAATGCTCAAGACTAAACCATTAAATCAACACAAATTAGCTTATTTTGACTAATTTCAAGAAATAAATATTGCACGCTTATTCATAAAAAGAGTAATTATTTATCCTAAAGGTAATCAATTGGCAGGGTAAGTTTGGATGAAAGGTATAAGGTTGGGTATTGAGTCCATTATATTGATGAGGATATTTTTACCTCATCAATGATCCTAGTAGATGTTTGACAGTTGTGGAAGGAGTTGACGCGAGTGTACATGACCATATGCTCCTTGTAGGCAGAGATCAAAGGGATACAGGTAGCTCTGTCTGCATCACACTCACATCGATCTCGATCTATGACTACTGTGCAACCTCTCCCTAGACCACAATAGTAGTAGCCAGAGTTGGAGGGCTTCGGGAGCCACGCGCCACAACCATAATGACCTCCCATTTCTTACATCAGTTTTGTAGCGAGAGATATATATTTATATTTTGTAGATCTTTTGTATAAACATTGACACATATTCGATAGCCACTCATTTTTGACAGTAGCGGCCCAATACATGTATATGAAATTTGATATATATATATATACTGGTTTTGACATCATGGCATTGTGTATTTTGATTTGTATGCTTCTTTGTGTTCATGTATATTGATGCTATGGATTTTATATATTTTTACATTAGATGCTATCATAATTTAATGAACACACATGGTTGTATCTTAATTAAATACAATGATGATCTAATTGCCTTAAAATATGTAATTTAATGCATGGATACATGGCATAGTAAGACACACGTATGTATATTGTTCACACATAGACAGACACATGGTCATATCATAACACAATCTTTTTTTCATAATGTGTTAATGAATGATGTCAACATATGTAGTGCTACTACCGTTAAAGAGTGAACACCACACATATGACACGTTAGGCACTATGCATAGTATCGGTGGAGATGCATCACATTAACAGGCTCTTTTAAAGGAATTCCATCCATAGACAATAATCCATAGGCACCCGAACCATATACAAAGATGACAATGTAAGGGCATAACCAGTTACGACTAAACTTCCTCTTATGATCAGGGGCACATTCACATTTCTCTTATTCTCATAGAGAACTAGGTCTCCCAGCTTAAAAGTCCTAGGAAGCACACTTTGGTTAAACTGTCTTGACAACAATCATTGATAAGATTTAAGATGATCGAGGGCCTATAATCGGCACTCATTGAGCATCTCTAGCTAATGCAAACGATTAGCTCAATAAGTTTCATCACCAATTAACCCTTTAAGGGAAACCTGTAAAGATGGAATTTCCAACTCTAAAGGCATAATATCTTCGACACCATACAGATGTTGGTAGATGGTCAGCGCTCCCCTTGGGATTTGTGACATGGATGAACCGCCTCTCATGGATCCATTAACTTTGGTAGTCGTATCAGGAATTAATAGGTCAATCTTTTGGTGCAACGACAACTATGGGCCAACAATTGGTATCAGAGCCAAAGGTGCCAGGTTCGAATCCCCTCAGGTAACATTGAGGGGGAGTTTATTGGAAAATGGCTAGTGCTCCCCTTGGGATTTGTGACATGGACTAATAGCCTCCCGTGGATCCGTTAACTCTAGCAGTTGTATCATGCATTAACATGTCGATCTTTTGGTGCAATGACAACTGTGGGCCAACAACACGAGGTTGAAAGGGGTAATTCTCATCACTATATGAATACTCGTGTGATAGGCCCACAAAGCGTATGTTAACTGAATATGCCAATCCTTACCATGTTTTTTAACTGTTTTGTGAAGTATAAGTTCAAGAGTCTTATTAGGTCTTCTGCTTGACGACTAGATTACAGATAGTAAGGTGTAGAAAATCTATGTTGAATGTAAAATTTCTCTAATAATTTCTTTACTTCCTTGTTCTTGAATGGCGTACCATTGTCAAAAACAAGTGTAGTAGGAAATTTGAAACGAGAAATAATGTTCAAAAGAAAATTACAGATAGCTTCAACATTCATGGATAGAAGTAGAGTGGCTTTGACCCACTTTGTGAAATAATCTATAGCGGTAATGATAAAGGAATGTCCCTTAGAAGAAGGAGGTGATATTCTTACAATAATATTCAATCCCCATTTCAAAAACGGCCAAGGAGAGGTATGATTTTGTAACTCTTGTGCAGGTGCATGAATAAGACGACTATGCTACTGACATTGCGAGCATTTTTTAACAAAATCGAATGAATCTTGTTCCATCATTTTCCAAAAGTACCTCATGTGTATCAACTTCCTCACTAGGGATTTTCCACCAAAGTGTCCAGCCCCAGAGCCTGAATGGGCTTCCTTAAGGGTGAGGGGTATTTCCGCTTTAGTGAGACATTGGAGAAGCAAGCCGTTATAAGATTTTCGATAGAGAACATCAGATAAAATAACATAATGGGTTGAAAGATTTCCTATACGAGTGTGATCATTCTTTGTTGCATCATCGGGAAAGTTTCCAATCTTTAGGTAGTTGTAAATATTAGTGAACCATTCTCTCATGTCCATGTGAGAACACATAGAGGCGTTAGATTACGGTTGGTCAGAAACAACTAGGGTTCGTAGGACTTGAACCACGAAGTGGTATTCTTTTGTATCCTCATCTAAAGGTACCAGGGAAGTAGCACTTTCCATGGCATCTGCATGTCTATTCTCCCTTCTAGGGACGCTGTCTATCATGAAGAAGAGAATCAATTAAACAAGGAAAAAGCAAGGTCTCAATATTGAGACAACTTACTTTATTTAGCTTGATAGGTTCCCGTAATTTGGTTCATGATGAGCTCAGAATCACCCAGTATGTAGAGATGTTTTATCTTTAGTGCAATCACGACTTGCAAGCCAACAATGAGAGCTTTGTACTCAATGATATTATTAGTACAAGGAAAGTCTAATCGAAAGGAGAGAGGGACTTGTTTACCTTCAGGTGACATTAGAAGCACACTCACTCCATAACTGGTCTGACATCTCCACCCATCGAAGTAAATTTTCCATTCAAGGTCATGGTTAATCACAAAATTGTTCTCATTAGGAAACAGATCCAAACTCAGGAAGGAACAAGACAAAGGAGCATCTACCAATTGATCGACAACCGCTTGACCCTTTATCGACTTTTGAGTAATGAAATTTATGTCAAACTCAGAGAGCAACATTACCCATTTTGCTAATCTCCCAACAAGATCGGCACTGGATAATAAATGCTTCAAAAGGTCACTATTTACAATGACATGTGTTTCGGCATGGAGAAGATAGTGCCTTAACTTTTGTGTAGAAAAGACAAGAGCAAGGCATATCTTCTCCATGGAGGACTAACTAGTTTCATAGTCAACCAAAATGTGGCTAATGTAGTAGACTACTCTCTCTTTCCTAGCATCATCATACTGAGCAAACAAAGCTACCAAAGCATATGGTGATGCTGCAAGGTAGAGGAAAAAGGTCTATCCTGCATAGCCAACATCAATATAGGAGGATTGGCGAAATAGGCTTTGATTGACTCTAAAGCTTTCTAGCATTGTTCATCCCATATGAAGTAGACATCTTTCTTGAACAAATGAGTGAAGGGAGGAGTACGATCAACCAATTGAGATATGAATCTACGAATCACTTGAATCTTTCCTTGTAAACTTTGTAATTCAGTAATATTCCTGGGTGGAGGCATGTTAACAATAACATCGATCTTATTTGTGTCGACCTTGATTCCATGATGAGAGACTATGAACCCCATAAGTTTGTTGGTATCTATGCTGAAGACACACTTAAGAGGATTAAGTCTCATCTTATAGAGTCGAAGCCTCTCAAAAATAAGATGAAGGTTCTTTACATGATCTTGACCATTTATAGATTTCTCCAAGATGTCATCAACATAATCTTCCGAGATCTTATGAATAAAATCATGAAATATTAAGGTCATCATCTGCTGGTAAGTTGCTCCAACATTCTTTAAC
Organism: Sequoia sempervirens; assembly: GCA_007258455.2. Taxonomy (NCBI): domain Eukaryota; kingdom Viridiplantae; phylum Streptophyta; class Pinopsida; order Cupressales; family Cupressaceae; genus Sequoia; species Sequoia sempervirens. The sequence goes on along the minus strand of VDFB02008029.1, from coordinate 77,189 downwards.
CCAAAGGGAATAACCACATAGAAAAATGTACCCTAAGGGGTAGTGAAGGTTGTCTTATACTGATTTTCTAGATTAATATAGATCTGATTGTAACCTGAGAAACCATCCATAAAAGATAACAATGCATGGCTCACAGTTGAATCCACAATCATATCTATATTAGGCAATGAAAAATAATCCTTAAGAGAATCCTTATTGAGATCACAAAATTCAATTCATATACAAATACGACCATCTGGTTTACTAACGAAAACTATGTTCGAGATCCAAGGGGAGTAGTCAATTGGATAGATAAAGCCTGCTTTTAACAACTTCTCTATCTCGGTCTTAACCATCAATGCCACCTTGGGATTGATCTTTCAATTTTTCTGCTTAACTGGCTTGGCATCGGGACATAGGACAATATTATGAACCACTATAGACTCATCAATACTAGGCATGTCCTCGTACGTCCAAGCAAAGATATCAGGATGAGAATGTAGGAGATCAGAATGTCCATCCGCTTCTTCTAAAGAAAGACACTTCCCAATCTTAATTATTTTTTTGGAAGACTTAGGGTATATAGAAATCTCAGTAGTATCTCCCTTAAGGAGAGAACAACAATCTTTAGGATGCGATACTGAACATCATTACCAATATTGGATAGAGGGTCCTCCTTGTCAATACTCAAGACAAACTCTCCAAAGTACGCTTTTTTATGCAGGCAATATGAGAATTGTCTCTTGTGATGGAAGGGAGGCAATGGGGAGTAGGCACCTAGGAATTCCTCAAGTTCTTTATCTAAAGAGAAGACATCAAAATGGATTTTCTTGGCCTGCCCCCTATCCTCTATCAATTTATGATGGACCAAACTCAGTGGTTCAACTGAAATCATATTGACACTTCACCAAGGTTTTTGCTTAGATTTTTCAATAGAGCATCCCAAACCCAGATAACGCCTTCGTGGCTTAAATTGGATGGGGACTTGGATTCCTTGTTCGATATGCCCTAGGCCTTTCTTCCCATAGCCATACTAAGAAGCGAGTTCATATCCAAAACCATAATGAGTTTGCAAAACTTTGGGAGGTGGTGGCTCTACATAGAGGGTTTCATTCCACTAATGAACATTGAATGCATCCATGAGAGTGCTTCCACCTTCTTCAGTTGGTTCACAAACATTAACCTCCTTTGCAAGAGTGGGACTACTCTCCCCAGTAGGGGAAGGACTGGTTTCTTGGATAAGATCACATTTCTCTTCCTTAACGGGACCATCATCCACCCTTACATCAGAGGCATTCGAAAAATCTATACGAGTGAGACTCGCTTTTTATTCTACAATGAAGAATCTAGTGAATTCTAAAGAGCCCCAATTGTCACCAAGGAAAGCATTTGACTTAGAAGAAGAAGGAGAAGACATGGAAGACTTAGGACTTTTTGCTTTAGGTGGTTAATCTTTAACAACATTCGCTTCAGGGACAACCTCCATGGAGGGTATTGTAAGGAAAGCTTAGGTGTGGAACAAACTCTCCTAACGCCAAAACCTCAGGGAAGAATGCAGAGGTGACTTTAAATTTTCAATTATAGTTCAATTAAGATACTCATGAAAATAATAATAGAAAAGAGAATTGAACACACACACAATTGGACACCAGATTTACATGGGAAGACCCTTACGAGAGAAAAACCCACCACACCAAGAAAAACCTCTTTGTATTACAGTAAAAAAAATTACATACAGAGTACAAACTTCACTTTCTGATGTCAATTTATAGCAACATAATTTCCTGATCAACCTTGTACAAAAAATCTCACAGAAACATCCAACGAACTTACACAAATCAATCTATATTCCATTAAACAACACTGTCACTCATCGAACTGTCCACCGTCATCTGCCATTTCCCAACATAGTCATTTTCCTCACAGTCTGCTCATCTCCCTCATAGGAACGATCACAATAGTCCAACTACTAGCGGTTCACATTTCACTTCTGTGATTGGTCAAAAACAGACCACGTAGGATAGTCATTCGTTGAAGGTGTTCAAATTGTATCACATGTCGGTGAGACACTAGGCTGTGTCTCCTCAATGCCACAATGCCCGACTGTCGTTATCGGCTAGAGTCACCACCATTGGCAAGAGTCATATCAAGTTCAAACATGTCACCCAGACTCACTCTATCGCTAAGACATCACATCAATATCCATTGCAGAACCATCGGCTAGACCATCGCTATCGGCGAGAGGTCATACCGAACACAAATCCATCTTGTTCAGATCTATCGACAAGAGTTCTGCTATCACCAAGAATTTTACAGAACCTTATGTCATATTGATGTTCATACCTGTTGGCGAGAGGAAAACCATTGGCAAGAGTTCTTACCGAAAGCACCTGTCTGTCGGTGAGACCAACATTCATCGGCAGGAGATCACCCCGAAGGAATACTTGATAGTTCATATACAAATCATTCAGTGAGACTAGCACTCTCGGCAAGAGTTCATACCGACTGCAAATCCGTCGGCCAAGAATCTTCCCGACGATCACCAGGAGCCAACCCATCGTCGAGAATAGAGCTATCAGAATGAGTCACTCTGAAGGTTCAACTGTCTTCCCGATGACATCCGTCGCCAATGTGTAAAACCTCAGTGAGACATACTCCGTCAGAATGAGTCATTCTAAATGTTCATGCCTCTCCTCGATGACTTTTGTTGCCACGAGTATCCCTGATTACCATTAGAAACCAAACCCGTTAGTAGGAGATCTGTCTGAGTGGAATGAGATGGAAGTTTCATAGTGATCGACATGTCTTTTCGATGACTCCTATAAGCAAGACATATCCAAAGTCTCAGCAACCTTAAAATTTTGAACACAACTGCTAGTCGGTAAGACTTCCAGAGGGTCTCATCGATCTTTCTCTTTCGGGAGTTTACGTTCCAATAAGTTTGAGGCACATTTTCCAACAGGTATCATTGAGGAACATGCTATAGCGTCAGTGGTTAAGGACGAAATACAATTCTTAAGAGTGGAGATGACTAAAGCCCGATCGACAACCGCTAGCTCACAAAGGTGAACAGCTTGTGGATTAGCTTTAATCATGACCACTTGATTATTTGTGACAAACTTTAAAGAACAGTGTAAAGTAGAATTTATGGCACCCATAGAATGAATCCAAGGTGTCCCCAAAAGAAGATTGTAAGGTAAAGGGCTAGACATCACATAAACCAAAGTAGGCAAGGTAATAGGGTCTAGCTGCAAAGGCAATTTTATCGTGCCTAGAGCTTGACGACCGGTGTTATCAAACCCACGAATGTACAAGGAAGAAGCAACTAGAGAAGATGAATAAAATTTAATCTTAGGTAGTAGTTCAATTCCACAAACATTGAGAGTTGAACTAGTCTCAATGAGAGTACGCCTAATACCAGTATTATTAACCTTAATTATAATCATCAAGTGGTCCGCTTGTTTCTGCACATCCAGAGGTGGGAGTTCTTGCGGATGGAACGTGATATTTGGTGAATCTGCTTGAATATGAGCCAACAACACATTAACATCTATAGGCCTAGCCAAGGTAGGGAAGAGGATCTTCTGTAAGGCTTCCTGAAGCATTTCCTGATAAACCAAAGCAATTTGAAGCAAATCCCAAAGTGAGATCTTAGCCGGAGTAACATGAAGTTGCTCGACAAGATCATAATCGCCTAGTGCTTTGCTCACAGGTTTTGGTGCTGAAGGAAGGATTAGTTAGGAAGGTGGTAAAAAAGTAAGAACTTGAGTGGGTTGAGATGTAGGAACAAAAGGTTGTTGATCCAAGTTTTATTTTTTTCTTCTTGTATTATATGTGTGCCCAATAGCATAATAGGAAGAAGAGTTCGTAGCTTTTACGAACCTTGAGTATAAGTTTGGTGAATCATTACGATATGAAATCCAATTGATAGAATAATCCTCCATAGAGGAAGGGCTATTCGAGGTCACATAAATGACAGGTTTCTTAGGGCTTGGAGGAGCCACAGAGACCACCACTACATGTACTAACTCCTTAACTTGCAGAGAGGAAGTTTTCTTAGAAGGTTTGTGGATAGAGCAGGGTGCCTCTAAGAAGTCATCTAGAGTGTCATCCAGCATATCAAAATCTTCCTTAGAGAAAGTGCTATCGTAAACATGGAAACATTGTAAAAATAGATCCAACATGTTCATGTCGGGTTCACCAAAATGTGAGATGAGAGATTTGATTCACATGGGTCTCTTCATTCTCAAGAGATCACCAGGGAACAAACTTCCCTTATCCACCTCAGTGTAAATAAACTGTGAAGTAAATAAGTACACGTTAACTTTCACAGAAGACTACTTTAGATTCTAAGGGAGTAAAACTTTTGGATTTCTACCTCTGATAGAGGAGCTCTTGACCAAAGGACGACAGTGCAGATTTAAGATGCTAGTGCGATGAGCTGTCATCCAAATAGCACGCTGGCATCCTAAGCAACAGAAAGCTCAGGAGCTCAAGCAGGCAAAGTAAATTCTTGCTTCCTAACTTGGATCTAAGGTTTTCTGAACATGGTGATCAAACAGAGAATAAAAACTTCAAATAAAGCACAAGGAGAACTTAGAGAAAACTTACCCTCAACCAGATGTTCGAGTCTTCACTCCAAGCTCCGCTTTGTGACCTACACACAGAAGAACGAGGGGAATGGTTGGGGCTGTATAGGGGTCTACCTTAGTTAGACCCCCATTTTGGTGTTCCCACCTCCACAGACAACCAGATAGGAAAGGAGCATAAATGAAATGAACAAAGTGTGTGGTGAAAGAAAAATCCGCTTCAGGAATAGAACCCGCACCACTAAGTAGTAAATGAACAAGTAGATAGAAAAGAGTGTGAGAGAGAATGTGTGTTACCCATGAGCCTAGACCCTCTCTAAAGCACACAAACATGTCGTTGAGTGCTTGCTTGAGAGTTGTAGTTGTTGGAGGGACCTCATTTTGGCATGGCTTCGCTTGTGAGAGTGTTGCTATCAAGAGTGGAGAGAACTCAACAGTGAAAACTAAAGAGAGAGCTTGACTGAATGACTTGAACCCCCAAAATGAGAGCAAATGAGGGGTTTTGTTGCATGCAAGGGCAGAAAAGAGCCGTTACACCCAAAATCTGATTGCTAGGATGCATGTTGAGAGAGTCAAGATTCAAGATTCCTCATTTCAAACTCAGAAAACCACCAGGATGCTAGTGTGCCGCACAAACGTCCCTGCATTGTGTAAGCATCCAAGGCCTAGATTTTCAGTAAACATGTCGTTAGGCTTCTATTGCTCCACCACTGGTCCACATTGGGTCATAATTGTGAAATTTCCACCAATGGTATTTTTGTCATTAATGCTCTAAGGTGTCATAAATTCTTGGAAAAAGTGTAAAGATGTGGAATTTCCCTTAGGTGCAATTTTGTGACATTACATCATCAAATTCTACTTTTCCACTCTCTTTTCCACTCTGAATTTTATTCCCAATTTCATCCATATAGAACTTCCTCAACATGTAGATCCTACTCTTAGCCATAACTTTACTAGGTTTCGAGGATAGCTTCGAGTTTTAACCTAAGCAACAATTGAAAAAAATTAGCCTTACCAGATACAATGTGTTGAAAAGCTCTTTGAAATTATTCTAGAAAAGAGTTCCTAAGAGTATAATGCGTAGTTTTGAATTAACCTTTTTGCATGGATTCCATATCATTGATCGGCTATTTCGAGCTTGATGACCTTCATCAAGAACGAGTAGACCTAGGCTCTCTAAAAGCAGTTTTCCAATATGCTTAGCCTCTTCAAGAAGGCTCACATTTGTTTCACAAGTTAGGTATACAAAAAGATTGTAGCCAATAACAAGCAAACTTTTTCTTCTATGCTACCCAGTTGTGACTTGATGTGACAAGTCAAAGATTCTAGAAGATGCATGGGAAAAGGGGATTCTAGGAGGAATAAAAGTGAATAAAAAATTCACACGGGGAAGAGAGGAGCCTTGGATGAATAAAAAATGAATTAAAAATTACTTAGGGAATGGGGAGAGTTGACCAAGGTACTAATTAGGTTTAACTAATCAATAATTAGAAGATAATTAGAGGATAATGAGGATTAGAAGCCAACTTGCAAAAGTTGGAGGATGTGACACATCCTAATCAAGGATTAGGCATGTGCACATCTCTAATGAAGAGATTAAGAGGTTGATTAAGATTAAGGAAAAGTGATGTGACATGTGAGGAATTAAATAAATGTCATATTTATTTAATTCATTTGATGAAAGGGGGATTGAAGAGATAAGGTATTTAATTATAAACTAAATACCTTAGGGATTTGGCAGAATTAAGGGTATTAATTAAATAATAGTAATATTACTTAATTAATACAAATAATAGGATGTTTAGACGAAAGGGGATAAATTTGGATAAATTAAGTGTCCAAATTTAGGTGTCTACATTTTCCCCCTCTTTGAGATGATGTACAAAGTAGCATAATTTCAAATAATATTAAAACATAGAACCTGGAAGAAGATGGTTAGATTGGAAAAGATGCCCCAGTCATTCAAAGGAGTGACTAGGAAGGAAAAAAATGTTGGGGGTGAAGATGAAGATTAGGGATTGAGGATGCCCCCTCAAGAGGACATGCGGGTTCAAGAGAACATAGATGTGCTCTCGAAATGGATGAGAGGATGCAAGGGGTGTATGAGAAAGAGGATGCGAAGTGATGGAATGGAAAATGAAATGCAATCCTAATGCAATTTTCCATCTTCGAAGAAATTATTTTTACTATAGCATAAGAAACAACATGCCAGGGTATGAAGAACCAAGGCCGATTAGTGTCTAATGCACAATATAAACACAATAGACAAGAAGGCTATCCCAAGAGAACACGGATGTTCTCTCGAAATGGATGAGAGGATGCAAGAGAACACGAATGTGCTCTCGAAATGGATGAGAGGATGCAAGGGGTGTATGAGAAAGAGGATGCAAAGTGATGGAATGGAAAATGAAATGCAATCCTAATGCAATTTTCCATCTTTAGAGAAATGATTTTTGGGTTCAAGAGAACACAGATGTGCTCTCGAAATGGATGAGAGGATGCAAGGGGTGTATGAGAAAGAGGATGCGAAGTGATGGAATGGAATATGAAATGCAATCCTAATGCAATTTTCCATCTTCGGAGAAATGATTTTTACTATAGCATAAGAAACAACATGCCAGGGTATGAAGAACCAAGGCTGATTAGTGTCTAATGCATAATATAAACACAATAGACAAGAAGGCTATCCCAACACCCAAAGTCGCAAAGACCTTGGTCAGGCTAGGTATTGAGATAACCACAAGCACAAAAGGATGCCCTAGCATAACACAAGACCTTGGGGATCTTGGTGGGTACTATGTGGGACAACCAAGAAGACAACAACATAAATAAAAAGATCAAGATGTGCCCCTATGTTAACCTGTCAAAGCACACCATGATATGATGGATTATGGCGACCATGACAAGTGATAATAGGGAGCTGAAATGATAAACAAAATCCAAAAGCATCGAACGATCACAATCAATTTCAAACATCCTTTTCCATAAGATCAAGAGGATGGATGGGGTTGATGAGGTTTGTTAAGAAGGATACATCTTGTTGAGACCGATGATGGATACTAACTAGAAGATCATTATGACACAGGAGATTCAAAACCAATTGGATCTGTTGATACTGGTGGATCTCGTTTGTTAAGAACTAGCTAAATAAGGGCATAGCTTGATGACGCAATGCAAGAGAGACAAGACGTGGGACTAACACACCCTAAAGACCTAGGGGCTCAGGGGCCGATCAGAGATTAGCCTTGCCTACGTGAAAGCACAGAGCCCTCGTAGTTCGATAAAATACTGACGACTTACCATGGATAAAAGCGGGAAGAGGATGATGGAGACGTCGATGGTGGATGACAAAGATTGGACGAAAAAAAGTAGAAAGACCGATGATAGATGATAAAGGAGCCACAGGGGTGGATCAAATGATTGACCTTGCCTACGTGAAAGCGCAGGGGCAATGTAGTTCAACAAGAGACCAAAGAAAAATGATGGATAAGGGATGATGCGATGACCAGGATAAGTGGACAAAAGGATGAAACCAATATGATAAGACAAGATAGACCTCATGGATAAGATAGGATTGATGATGATGACACAAAGCTCAAGGATGGGATATATGTCCAAATTAGAAAAAGATGAATTGGGAGAATGACATGATGGAGAGATGAATGATAGGAAGTGATAAGAGATTGGAAATATGATGGAGGATAGGGAAGGATACATCCCGATTAAAGGGTTGTTGATGAGGGAAGGATACATCCTGAAACAACACCAAAGGATCATGGAAGGATATATCCTAATGATGATGACGATGATGATGATTCGATCAAGGAATTGGTTTGCATGATGAAGGAGCCTATAGCCAGATACCAATGACAAGGGATTACAAGATGGGATGAGGATAGGGATGAACAAAAAAGAAGAGAAAGATAAGTGGGATGGGGAGCTGAAAGGGATGCTATGATGGATGAATAGAGGGATAAGGATGAGGAGATGAAAGGGATGCTATGATGGATAGGAAGATAAGGATGGGGAGATGAAAGGGATGCTATGATGGATAGGAAGATAAGGATGGGGAGATGAAAGGGATTGGATGGATAGGAAGATAAGGACAGGGAGATGAAATAGATTGTTTGGATAGATAGGAAGATAAGGATGGGGAGACGAAAAGGATTATTAGGATGAATAGGAAGATAAGGATGGGGAGATTAAAGGGATTATTTGGATAGGAATATAAGGATGGGGAGATGGAGGGGTTTGTTTGAATGGATAGGAAGAGAATGATGGGTAGATGGAAGAGATTGTTATGATGGATGATGTCTCCAAGGACTATGTCATAAAGGGAGATAAGTTCCCCCACTCTAAATATGTTGTGTGTCATGAGGCAGGAGGGATGCTAGATGGGTGGAGAAAGAAGGTAGAGGATGTGGATAAGGATTAGGATAGAGCATGGATGAAGGGAATATATACCGAGAGGTGTCCAAAGTATGCATAGAGAGGTGCCCCTGTTTTGATCAAGATCACAGGAAGGATGGAGGGATTGGAGATAAATGGGATATGATGGTAGGATACGGGAGATAGGTGGGATGGAGGGGATGAATGAGGAGGATGTATAGTAGGAAGCATAGCAGGAAGCATATTGGATGGATGGAATGCATATCAGGAAGCTTCCCCCAAGTGTGGAAAAGGACGGATGGGGACTTATGCATGACGCCTGTTTGCCAGGTTTTCATCATGGTACTTATCCAAGGTTCTTGTTTTCCAAGTTTTCACCATTGGACGAATTATTTCTCTTTACCTTTTTTTTTTTTACTTCTAATTTTTTCAATTTTTTTGGATTTTTTTGACTTTTTTGGATCTTGTTTGAATTTTTGGATAGCATGCAGAAGGAGATGGATAAGGATAGGGAGGTAGATAAGTGGATTTAGAAGACATGCGACAAGGAGATGGATGAAGGATTCAAGCATCAAGTTCCATACATCCCAATGATGAGGATGATTGGAAACAACACCAAAGGATAGGGAAGAATACATCCTGATGATGAGGACGATGATGAGGATGATTGGATAGAGGCTTGTAACAAGGTTGGGGATAGGACCAAGGATGAGATTAGATGATTCAGGCTAAATGGAATGGATGGGGATTGGATAGAGATGTGAGATGAGGACGAAGGATGAATGGATGAGGGGATTTTGATAGATAAGAGGATGGGGGATACATGCAAGATGATAGAATGGAAAATGAAATGCAATCCTAATGCAATTTTCCATCTTTGGAGCATTGAGTTTTGCTATAGCACAAGACACAAGATGCCAGGGTATGAAGAACCAAGGCCGATTCATGTCTAATGCATAAAACAAACACAACAAACAAGAAGGCTATTCCAACACCCCAAAGTCATGAAGACCTTGGTCGGGCCAGGCATTAGAATAACCATAAGAGCAAAAGGATGCACCAGCGTAACACAAGACCTCGAGAGTCTTGGTGGGTACTACATGGGATAACCAAACAGACAACAACAAAGAAAAGAAAAAGATCAAGCTATGCCCTTATGTTGACTAGTCAAAACGTACCATAATATGATGGATCATGGCAGCCTTGACAGGTGATGATAGGGAGCTCAAATGATAAACAAAAGCCAAACGTATCAAAAGATTGCAATCATTTTCAAATTTCCTTTTCCATAGGATCAAGAGGTTGGATGGGGTTGATGAGGTCTGTTAGGAAGGATGCATCCTATTGAGACCGATGATGGATGCTAAACTAAAAGATTGATATGACGCAAGATATTCAAAACTGATTGGATCTACTGATACTAGTGGATCTCATTTGTTAAGAACCAGCTAGATAAGGGAATAGCTTGATGACACGGCACAAGGGAGACAAGACATGAGACTGACACACCCTAAAGACCTAGGGGCTCAGGGGCTGATCAAAGATTAGCCTTGCCTACGTGAAAGCGCAGAACCCTCGTAGTTCGATAAAAGGCTGATGACTGACCATGGATAAAAGCGGAAAGAGGATGATGAAGATCGATGGTGGATGGCAAGGACCAGAGGGAAAAAATCAAAGACCAATGATAGACAATAAAGGAGTGGATGAACAGAGCCCCGGGGTGGATCAAATGATCGACCTTGCCTACGTGAAGGCGCAGGGGCAACGTAGTTTGACAAAAGACCAAAGATAAATGATGGATAAGGGATGATTATAGGATAAGTGGATAAAAAGATGGGACTGATACGACAAGATAGGATAGACCTGTTAGATTGGATAGGATGATGACGATCACATAAAGCTCAGGGATGGGATAGTTATCCAAATCATTAAAATGACTTGGGAGGATGATATGATAGATAGATGAGTGATAAAAAGTGACAGGGGATTGGAAAGATGTGCAAGGGAATTAGGAGTGATCATGATTAGATAGATGGAATTGGATTGCATTGGGAGAAGCCTATAGCTAGATACCAATGACAAGGGATTATGAGATGGGATGAAGAGAGAGACAAATGAATAGGGAGATAGGGATGGGGGATGAAAGGGATGGGGAATAGAGATAGGGATGGATAGGAAGATAAGGAGGTGGAGTGATGCTAGGATGGATAGATAAGGATAAGGAGGTTAAAAGGATTATTTGGATGGATAAGAAGACAAGGATGGGGAGATGGAAGGGATTGTTTGGATAGGTAGGAAGAAAAAGATGGGGATATGAAAGGGATTGTTTGGATGGAGGAATAGGAGGATAAGGATGGGAAGACAAAAAGTTAGATAGGATCGATGAATGATGTCTCCAAGGACTTATGTCACAAAGGAAGTAGATGCCCCCACTCTAGATATGTCATGTGTGATAAGGAAAAAGGGGCGAAAGATGAGTGGATGGGAAGATAAAGGAGATAGTTGGAGGAGGATAGGATGGGTGGATGAGGGAGTTTGATGAATGAAGGTAGGATGCCTGGATAAGGAAGGGATACTGATGGTAGCATGATGGATAGACAAAGAAGGTAGATGGATGTGGACAAGGAATAGGATAGTGTATGGATGAGGGGAAGGTATGCCAAGAGGTGTCCAAAGCATGTGTATATGTTTTCCCCTTGCTATATCAAGATCACAAGGAGGATGGAGAGAGTGAGATAAATGGATATGACAGGTAGGATGTCTAAGATAAGTGGGATGGAGGAGGTGAGTGAAGGGGATGCAATTTCCCCCAAGTGCAGAAGTAAACTAGATAGGGGATTTACACATGACACCTGTTTTCTAGGTTTTTATCATTGTACTTATCCAAGGCACTTGTTTGCCAAGTTTTCACCATTGGACGAAGGATTTCTCATTATTATTTTATTGACCATTTTTTTCTTTTTTTGCTTTTTTCGTATTTTTTTGGATTTTTGGATAGAATGCGGGTGGAGATGGATAAGTATAGGGAGGTGGATAAGTGGATGCGAAAGACATGTGATAAGGATATGTATGAAGGACTCAAGCATCAAATTCCATACGAAGTATTAAGAGCCCATGTTTGAAGTGACTATTGGATGTTGGTACAACCTTAGTTATGACAATGGAGGAATTATGCAATGGCAAGTATTAAAGGGATTTGATGGGGGAGGTATGTGGAATAATGGCTAGGATTTTGGAAAGTGTATGGGTGGAATGATGGAGTAAACGTATGATGGGGAGGCATGTTCAAGACCAACATTGGCACATGTGGTGGGGGGTGTGAAAGGATAGGAGGATTAATGGTTGGATGATGTGGGGCTAATGGAGGGTGTAATAGAGGATATGGAGATAATGGAGGAGAGGTGATAGAAAATTTTGGGAAATAAGGACCCAAAATGGATTTAGGAGGATTTGCATGATTAGATTTTGGAGTAGCAACTTTGGATGTTGTTATGGAGGCTTCATTTGAAGGCATTGCATCTGTTTTCTTTGGGATCCACATGGTTTTGATTTTTTCTTTGGCGGGCCTTTGCGGCCTATGGATTTGATTTGGATTTGGATTTTATTTTTCTTTTCTTCAACATGTATTTTAGAGGGGACATGAGGAGATTTTGATTCATGTGGATGTTTAGATTTATGAATTTGTACTTTGGCATCCAAAGTGCTTTTAGTAGCAATGGGATGGGTGCGAGTGGAAGGATGATGTGGAGGGAATATGAATGGAGGGATGGAGGTAGGATTTTGAGGATGATATGTGGATGGATGATGTACAGGTACGTGCCTTTGTTGATCCTGATTAGGGAACCTGAGAGTGGGATAGTTATGATGGGTGACATGGATAGGTGATGGATGGATAATAGGATGAGATGGAGGAAGTGATTTTGGGATGTAAGGGCCCAAAATGGACTTAGGACCCGGAGTATATGTGATGGGGGACAAGGGAACATAAGGACCCAAAATGGATAGATTGGATGGAGGAATATGGATGGTTGTTTTGAAGCGATATGATGGAGGAGGGAGGATGGCAGCAAATGATCTAGTGGAGTTATGGGAGAAGCCTCTTATCTTTTTAGAAGAGGATCGAGGAAGATGTGTGGAGGTTGTATCAACATTCTTGGATTGTGAGTTGCGAGTAGTACATCCAAGACCTTGTGTATACAAATGTTCTTTAGCTTGGATGGGCTCTATAGTACCTTGCTCATGAAGGCCTAAACCTTTTCCTTGATAGTTCATTCTCTTGAGCATTCGATCTATGACAAGATTTTTGTTATTCTAGAAGAATGATGTGATTCCATTATTAGGTGGGGGAGGATGGGTGGCATATATGCTTTGTTTTTCTTCTGCGAGGAGACCACCATGGAGGAATGAGAGGGGACCAAGGGGATATGGAATAGGCAGTGATGGAGGATCATGAGATGGAGATGATGGGGTAGCAGCATCCTGATCGGGTAGAGTAAGCAGTAAGGTATCAAGAGAGGAATTAGGTGATATGATAGGATTAGGATTCGTAGCAACAGATGATAAGGGCTCGTGCGATGGAGTGACTGGATCTAGAGTGTCAAGGGGATCATGGGTCAGAATGGATGAAGGACTACGATCTTGAGATGGACTGGATGGGATTGCAAGATCTTGATGTGGAGGAGGGGATATGGTGGTATGCTTTGGATCAAAATCTTGGCATGACTCATCTTGTGTGGGTGACATGATAATAGAGTGTTGGAGGGACTCTTCAAGTGGGGGAGATGAAAGTATGGAGGATTCATGAGGTTCATGGAAATGGGTTTCAGTGCTACTAGGAGTGGGAGGAGTGGATTGGATTTGGGTATCTTCAATGGATTGGGTGGATCTAGGAGTAGAGGGAGTGGATTAGACTTGAATTTCTTCGATGGATTCAATGGATCTCAAAGTAGGAGATAGGGGTTCAATGGAATCAGTGGGTTTGATGGTTTCAATGGTTTGAGTAGTGCTAGGGGTGGTAACAACAATGATAGGTGTGGTATGGAGAAGGGTCTCATCACTGGTGACAGTGGATGATGGATTGGGATGACATGGTTCCATGACTTCAAGATGTGGAGTTGGGGATGGCTTCTTTGTCATGAGTCCTTGGAGAACTTCTGAAATGAGAGACTTGCATATGGTTGGCTTGGCTGGGGTGGTAGAAATGGATGAGGGATTATGGATTGGTGGACTAGGGTTAGATGGAGGAATGGGATTGGATGTAGGACTGGGTGTAGATGGAGGAATGATATTGGATGTAGGAATGGGAGTAGATGGAAGACTAGGATTGGATGGAGGGTTAAGGTAAGGATATTGGAATGGTGAATTAGGTTAGGGGGACATAGATTGTGGATTAGGACAAGAAGATACATGTGGTGTAGTGGGACAAGAGGATGTGGGTGATGGATTATAATAAATGTATTGGAATGGTGGATTAGGATGAGGAGACGTGGATGTAGGATTAAGGTAAAAGGATGTAGGATTAGTATGGGCAGACTAGGAAAGAGGATTAGGATAGGGGAACATGGATGGGAGATGGTAATAATAGTATTGGGATGACAAATTAGGATAAGAATATGCGGGTATCGAATAGGAGGATGATGTAGATGGGGAAGGGGAAGATAATGGATATCCCTTGTCAAAGGTAGCATAAGGAGCATGATTAGGCATGGATGAAGACATAACGGGATAGCTCAGAGGAGTAATTGGATTTTGGAAAGTGGGTGGAGAAAGCTTACTAGTGATGACAGTGTCAAGGGGATCTATGTTGTATATCTCTTGATCGACAAGACTTTCATTATTGTTGTCAACATAATTAGGGTTTCCCTTGACTACTATTGGTGGAGAATAAGGATTCCTCATTATGAAAGGATAAATAGAATGGATCCAAGATTTTGGATGGAGATGGACTAAAGCTCAAATTGGGATTAAGGTCAAGCTTAGATTAGGATTGGATTAAAACTTAGATTAGGATGATTGGATGATGTGATGGGATTGATTTTAATTATTAAAGGATGACTACAACACCAAATCTGCTTTGAGGTGGAAACAGATTGATAGGGTCAAAGGTGATTGGATAGGGATGTGATTGGATTCGATAAGATTAATTGATGATTGATAAGATCGAATGATGGATCGGATAGGATGACAAGAAGGATTAGAAAACCCCGTTCAAAGATTACCCTAGGTGACATAGGATACTAATTAATCAGATCAAAGGATAAATGAATGATTGCGACACCAAATCCACCTTGATATTGAAAGTGAATTGATAGGGTCGACGATGATGATTAGCTTAGGATGGATGACAATCCTAAGCAGATGTTGATGATGATGATAAAATTCAAACACCTAGGTCAATTTAGATAATAACTTCTGAAACGATGTTCAAGGGATGTGGATGGGGAAAATGATTGATTGGATTAGGTAGGAAGAAGATAGGAGCGGGTAGAAAGATGATTGGATCGGGGAAATGGATGATCGGATTGGGGAAACAGATGATTGGATTGGGGTAACAAATGATAGGAGTGGATGAAAAAGTGCTCATAATTGGAAAATGATTGCTCAAAAGGGGAGACAGACTTTCAGGACAAGTAGATAAAAGCTCAAAATGAATGATTGAGAGGGGTGAACAACTACTCGAAACGAGTAAACGACTGCTAAGAATGGATGAACAACTCTTAGAACAGAGAGACGAAGGCTCATAATGGGTGAACGTTAACTAGGAACGAGTGAACGAGTGCTCGAAATGGATGAATGATTCTCAGAACGGAGAGACCAAGGCTTGAAATGGGTGAACATTTACTCAGAACGAGCGAACGGGTCAACGGGATGGGTGAACATTTACTCGAAACGTGTGAATGGATGAACGGGATGGGTGAACATTTACTCAAAATGAGTGAATGGGTGAACAAATCTCATAATAGAGAGAACAGGTGAATGGGATGGATGAATGACTCTCAAAATAGAGAGAACGAGTGAACAACATGGATGAACAACTCTCAAAACAGAGAGTGGATTGACTGAACGAAAGACAAGATTGGCTATGCAAGAAAAAAATTCACCCAAATTGATGGGGGACTCACTCAAAAGGGTGGTAATAGGAAAAAATGACTAAGAACAACCAAAAATGACAAAGAACAACTGACGAAACAACCAAAACGGTAAGTGAAAACACCCGTTTTAGGGTCCTGTTTAGGGGCAAGTCTGCCCCACTATAGTAGACTGGAGGGAAAGTCTTCCCCTCTGTGGGATAACTCATGAAAAATTGTTGTTTCTAAGTCCTGGAGAGGAGAATGATTCTCGAAATGGATGAACAAAGGTTCAAAATGAATGAACGATGCTTGGAATGAGGAGAGCGATAACTCAGAGTGGAAGAACGACTATCGAAATGGGCGGATGGGGGCTCAAAATGGATGAATGGATACTTGGAACTATTAAACGAAGGTTCAAAATGACCAAATGAAGGTTCAAAATGACTAAACGAAGGCTTGAAATGACTAAATGAAGGTTTGGAATGGCTAAACGAAGGTTTGGAATGGCTAAACGAAGGTTTAGAATGATTAAAAAGAGGTTTGGAATGACAAAACAGAGGTTTAGAATGATTAAACGGAGGTTTGGAATGATTAAATAGGGGTTTTGAATGACTAAACAGAGGTTTAGAATGATTAAACGAAGGTTTGGAATGATTAAACAAAGGTTTGGAGGCTTGAAAGAACTAAACAGAGGTTTAGAATGATTAAACGAAGGATTGGAATGATTAAATAGAGGTTTGGAGGCTAAACGAAGCTAAATGGGGAAAATTTGACTATTCAAGAGGGAAAATTCACCCCATTGCATAAAACAGGAGGGCAAATTCGCCCCACTACAACAAACAAGAGGGAAAATTCGCCCCACTACAGTAAACAGAAGGGAAAATTTGCCCCACTATAGTAAAAAAAGGGATAATTCACCCCACTACAGTGAACAGGGACTTGGTTTAGATGAAAATGACCATGTCAAGGACTTAAAATAAAAACAATAAGGCCAATTTGTCAAAAAGTTTACTGGTTTCTCACAAGAAAATACTTTCAAACAAGCACAATCCTACGATTAGTGTTAAGGGTATGGCCAATAAAGGTCTTAATCTAGGATGCACAAGGTGTCTAGGGAGTCCTCGATATACTCTAGATATGTGAGGCACAACTATGAACACTAGCTTGTCACAAGCGTGAGTCAGGAACCCCAGCGAGATACTGAAGGGCTCGGACCAACTCTTCACGTCTATCTAGGTATCACCCTAGCTTCAACACTGCCAATTACGATGCGACTGGATTGAGTACAACTTTCGCTCTCCCCCCTTTATATACCCTGCTGGTATGTGTGGTTGGAATTGTCCCTTGGGGTGATGAAATCCCCAAGCAGGTCCCACTAGAAAGAAGGCACTAATCGTTTCCAACTACTTCTCAGGCTCACACGAAGTGCAAGGGGAAAGTAAAAAAAAACTAATGCCCCCTTTGGGTAACACAAAAAGATAGACACAACAAACAACGGATATTACCTCCCCTAATTAAACTATGTTCCTAGATTAATGAAAAACAAGGATAGCTTTGGAAATATGTGCAAACAGAAGGCCCTGCAAGCGAACGTTAGTTGTTTTATCCTTCTTTCTTCGCCGATTACACAAGAATATGCTATAAAATATTAGCAAAAACACCAATATCCTTGCAACAAAACAATGTTAGGGGGTTAGAATATGAAAATGGAAAAAAAATGGAGCAAAAATGAAGCTAAAATGACTGTTTTACCTCTCAAAATGTGTTTTTTTAGAGCGTATTCGCCCCACTGTAGTAAACAGGGGGAAAATCCACCGCATTGCAATAAATAGGAGGGAAAATGTTAGCAAAAACATAAATATCCTAGCAAAAACACAAATATCTTTGCAAAAAATAATGTTAGGAGGTTAGAATCTAAAAACGGCAAAAAACTAGAGAAAAAACGACCGTTTTACCTCTCAAAATGTGTTGTTTAGGGGTGTATCCGCCCCACTGTAGTAAACAGGGGGGAAAATCCGCCTCACTGTAGTAAATTGGAGGGAAAATATTAGCAAAAACAAAATATCTTTGCAAAAAACAATGTTAGGAGGTTAGAATTTGAAAACAACAAAAAATTGGAGCAAAAACGAACCTAAAATGGTCGTTTTACCTCTCAAAATGTGTTGTTTTTGGGCATATCTGCCCCACTACAGTACACAGGGGAAAATCCACCCCAATGCAATAAAGAGGAGGGAAAATGTTAGCAAAAACACAAATATCCTTCCAAAAAACAATGTTAGGAGGTTAGAATTTGAAAATGACAAAAAACTGGAGCAAAAACAAAGCTAAAACGGTCATTTTACCTCTCAAAATGTGTTATTTTGGGGCGTATTCGTGCCACTGCAATAAACAGGGGGGAAATCCACCTCACTACAGTAAATAGGAGGGAAAATGTTTGCAAAAACACAAATATCCTTGCAAAAAACAATGTTAAGAGGTTAGAATCCGAAAATGGCAAAAAACTGGAGCAAAAACAAATCTAAAATGGTCATTTTACCTCTCAAAATGTGTTGTTTTGGGCGTATCCACCCCATTGTAGTAAACAGGGGGAAAATCCACCCCATCGTTGTAAATAGGAGGGAAAATGTTAGCAAAAACATAAATATTCTTGCAAAAGACAATGTTAGGAGGTTAGAATCCAAAAATGGCAAAAAACTAGAGCAAAAATGAAGCTAAAATGGTCGTTTTACTTCTCAAAATGTGCTATTTTGGGCATATTTTCCCCATTGTAGTAAACAGGAGGGAAAATCCACCCCACTGCAATAAACAGGAGGGTAAATCCGCCCCTCTGCGACAATCTGTGAGAGAACAAAGTTAGGATAAGGGCGTGTCCACCCCTCTGCAGTCAAATGTTAGAAACAATATTCAAATTAGGGCATAGTTTCTCTTCTATAGTAAAATGTTAGAAAACATAGTTCAATCTGGGGTGTAGTCGACCTTCTGCAGTGAAATGTTAGAAAACAAAGTTCAATCTAGGGCATAGTAGCCCTTCTATAGTAAAATATTAGAAAACATAGTTCAATCTGGGGTGTAGTTGCACTTTTGCAGTGAACAGGAGGGTGTAATTGCACTTTTGTAGTGAACAGGAGGGCGTAATCTCACTTCTGCAGTGAACAGGAAGGCTTAATCACACTTATGCAGTGAACAGGAGGGCATAATCACACTTCTGCAGTGAACAAGAGGGCGTAATTACACTTTTGCAGTGAATAGGAGGGCGTAATCGCACTTCTATAGTGAATAGGAGGGCATAATTGCACTTCTGCAGTGAACAAGAGGCCGTAATTGCACTTCTGTAGTGAATAGGAGGCCATAATCACACTTTTGCAGTGAACAGGAGGGCGTAATTGCACTTCTGTAGTGAACAGGAGGGCGCAGTCACCCCTCTGCAGTGAATAGGAGGGCGTAGTCGCCCCTTTGCAGTGAACAGGAGGGTGTAGTCGCCCCTCTGCGACCTGAACCTACAAATAATCTCAATAACAACAAAATGTGAAGTACATGAACCCGTTTGTGGGTCCCACCGAGTGTGCCAGAAATGTGTAGCCTTGAGTTTTAACTATTTTAGTGATGCCAAACAACTAAAATACAAATGCAAAAACACAAGGAACACCTCAAAAGATTAACCTAAGGAATTGTTAACACAGAAAAATAGATGAAATTGTGCAAGTGCTTATACCTTCTCCATGTTGATGAATCCCTTGGTTGGCCCTTGATGTTTAAGATCCTTGTGTGCTCCTTGGATGGCTATGCAAGATGAGCAATGTGTGATAGAATGCAATGTTAATGGCTAGGATGACTTAATTAAGTGAGAGGAAATGCTTGTGAATTAAGTGCTCAAAATGACATGTGGGTGTAAAAAGACTAAGTGTTTCAAATGCCTTAGAAGAGGGGGTATTTATAGAGAAATTTGAATTCTCTAGAGAATTCAATGGTTGAGATTGAGCCACCAAGATCGAGATGTAGGGCTATGGTGAGTTGAGGACTCACAAGCCCTCACATCTTGACATGTGGAATGTGAGATGGCCTAAGATGTGATGATGTGTAAGTGAGGTGGAAGGAGGGTACATGATGTGTAAGGACATGTACCTTAGAAATACATTGAGAGATGAGAAGAATCCTAGGTGAATAAATGTTAATTAAAAATTCACATGCTTGAAAGAATCCCATGGACAAGACAAGGTTCCAAAAATGGAAGCACTTGTCCACATGTGACTTGATGTGACAAGTAAAAGATTCTAGAAGATGCATGGGAAAAGGGGATTCTAGGAGGAATAAAAGTGAATTAAAAATTCACATGGGGAAGAGAGGAGCCTTGGATGAATAAAAAAGGAATTAAAAATTCCTTGGGGGATGGGGAGAGTTGACCAAAGAACTAATTAGGTTTAACTAATCAATAATTAGAAGATAATTAGAGGATAATGAGGATTAGAATCGAACTTGCAAAAGTTGGAGGATGTGACACATCCTAATCAAGGATTAGGCATGTGCACATCTCTAATGAAGAGATTAAGAGGTTGATTAAGATTAAGGAAAAGTGATGTGACATGTGAGGAATTAAATAAATGTCATATTTATTTAACTTGTTTGATGAAAGGGGGATTGAAGAGATAAGGTATTTAATTATTCACTAAATACCTCGGGGATTTGGCATAATTAAGGGTATTAATTAAATAATAGTAATATTACTTAATTAATGCAAATGACAACATGTTTAGATGAAAGGGGATAAATTTGGATAAATTAAGTGTCCAAATTTAGGTGTCTACAGGAAGATTCTGAGCAGTCTTCCCATAATAAAGGATTTTACTGTGATTTTGAGAGCATCTTCTATACAATAGGATGTCTTAGATCAAATAAATGAAACAAATAATTGTGAAAGAGCCAATAATTTTGAATTTGAAACAATGATGTCTTATGTATAGACTCCCCCTATGATTTTCTCCTAGAATAAGGTATAGCAATTTTGAATTTGAAACAATGTTATATGAACAACTATTTAGCCTATCTGTTATGCTACAACAATTAACTACAGGTTAGAATATATCCATATCAACATAAAATAGCAGGTGTAATTCACCTCAAACTCTGCTATGGTAATTTCTTTGTAAGGAAGTTTTCACTCCATGGACATTCTTTGTGCACAGTGAAGCTCATTGCATAACTCATGACCATTTTGTAGTGTTATGATCTAGTGCTCTTTTACTTCTTACTCACTGTATTCTCAATCACCATGAGCAAATTACTTAGAGGATAGATCTTTGTCACCATTTCATAGTAACTTTCATTGTTTTTGGACTGTTTGTTATGATTCAATCACTTTTTGAAAGTGTTCTTCCTTTCTCAATCTTATAGGATAGAGGACAATTCACAGTTTGCAACTCTCTAACAATGATCTCAATCACCTAATTCAATGTGTTATCTTCTTCATTTCTTAGTGCTAACAATGCCTACATAATTTTTTCTCAGTCATAGTTACAACGCTCCTTCATTTGAAGATATTATGTTGCTTAGACAATAATGTTTTAGTGAATTCATATTTTGTCTTGCAAATGTCTTGTTGCACTTGTAGAGTTTTTTGTTGCATAATATGTAGTCAAGATTCCTTTAAATGGAGCTCTTTTGCAAAGGCAGTAGGGTAACGGTGTCGATAAAATAACAGTGTTAGTGAGAGGTATGACAATAGATACACTGAGAATGGAAGGTATACTATTTTGATAGTAAAAGAATCATTTACCTGCTAGATATTGACACAAGTTTCCCTAGTACATAAGATAGTGTATGATGTACTCTATTCCATTGTATCCACCTGATTACATACCACCCAGAGAAGCAATGATTGAGAGTATATGTGCCCTATATTTTGTAGCCCAAATGCATATTTCTACTAGTTTTCCACAATTAGGAAGAAGGTATGCCATGAAATTTTTGTGCCCACCTAAAACTAAGCCTTACAAAGAATGTCTGTACCTATGCAAAATACCATAAGTTGCTTCAAAATACACATTGGCATCTTTATGATTATATACATAAAATACTTTTTTTTCATAGTTTCAAAATACACATTTATGATAATATTCACATAGAAAGAACCTTGAAAGGCTGAAAAATTTGCTCTCATTTTTCCTAGGTCACTCCTTAAGAGCTCATATTAGTATTTGTGGGCTCTTTACAATAGCTTATCCACTAATGAGAAGGCTCCCTTCATTTGGTAATGGAATAAATTTTTATTTGCTTTGCTTGAATGTGTAATGTAATGTAGCACGTTTGATGTCACAAGGCACAGTTTGAGAGTAGAATTTTGAGACTTGATATACATAGAATCCAACTTCTTGAACCACAAAATGCAGGACCAACATTCAATGAAGGTAGCTTCAATATTGTTATTGCTAACTGAGCACTCATGCTATCTCCCAATTTTCTTCCAACTAAACAATTATATGAGTGATTATTTCTCATTAAGGCATAAGCATATTTGGAAGTGGATTTTTATCAAATATTGTAGTTGCAAGTATGGATTTTTATCAAATATATTTCCACTTCAGACACCAAAGCCTTCACAAAATCTTTTGCACAACCACCGCAACATTGCACAGTTGTTGTTGGGCCTTCACAGTGTTGTGGGGATCCACCACAACACCGCATGACTATTGTTGAGCCTTCACGGTGTTGCGAGGAGCGTTCTCCATAACACCATGAATTCCCAACAACAATCGTGCGGTGTTGCAGACCGTGAAGGCCCAACAACAGCCGTGCGGTGTTGTGGTGGTTATGTAGAAGGTTTTGTGAAGGCTTTGGTGATTCAAAGTGCAACTTTCAACTACAATATTTGATAAAAAACCACTTCCAAATATGATTTTGATGGATGTTCATATCCTCATCCAAAGCTCCAATTCACACATAGGCAAGAAGGATGCTTTCAAAGGTTGAGGGGTTGGGCTTTACACCCACTAGTTGCATTTTCTTAAAATTTTCTAAGGACTTTTTAGAAAAAACCCATTTTGAACATATCCTTCAATCACGACATTCCATGATATCACATTTCTTTGAGGCATTTTTTGAAATAGTTCGCTTGCCTTGTATATGCTTCCACATTTCATGTATGTCTAGCAAGGCACTTGTAACTACAACATATGATAAAAAAATCCCTTTTGTTATGCTTTGATGGATGTCCCTTCATTATTACTGGATATTTGATGTAGTTCACACTATTATTATAGTGCAATCCTATTTTTCAGATTGTTTCATTTAGCATCACCAATATTCTCCAAAAGAACATTGTCCCTATTTAAAATTATGGAAATGGTTGACATCTCTCAGAACAATTTCTCTTGCAACAATCTTAGAGATGAATTTAGATGTAATTTGAAAATCAGAACATACTCAAAGGTTCTTAACTACTCTAATAGTTGTACTAGGGGCCATGTTTAACAAACCAAATGCAATTGCTAACTTTTCCCTATGGTGGCAAATAAATGATTCTTTTTTCTTCTATTCCACAACATTAAGTAAAAGTCTTGAATTTGGAAATACCCTGTTGCCTTCATTTGCCAAGCCAATTTCTCCAATTTTGCATAGCTCTCCCATGTTTGAGGATGTGATCTGTCTCCTAAATTTTTTTAATTGATTTATCTTTCTGCTGTGTTTGGACTTACTTTTGTAAACTTCCAATATACAATGCACTTTTATTCTTTCTGAATTGAGTAATAGTAATTTTGTTGGTTGTATCGAGTCATAGCTTCATTCATGGCAAAAAAAGGTAGACCCTTTTGCTCATATCAAATGGCACATTGCATATAAAGAAGGAAAGATTATAGCTGGGTTATTGTTGACTGCATTGAAGGAGAGAGCTTCATATATGGGATGCAATCAACACTCTCCTTCTTGGATTCTACATGTTAAAGCTTGCTCCAAGAAGATTGCCCACATTGTAGAATTTTTAAGAGATGAAAGGGGCATGTGCTCGCATTGAAGGGATCCAAGCATGCATTTCCATCATTGCAGAAGTTTTTTGGAGAAGTTTCTTTCTTTCAGTCATTTATGTGCAATATTGTAACTCATATTTTCAGTCTTGTGACTGAAAATAAAAATTGTAATACTCTATTTCTAATCTATAACTAGAACACCTTTCTTTTATTAATAAATTTCACTAATGTTTCCTTCTCAATGGTTGTCTTATTGTGTGCAATTGATGATTGATGTGTATTTTTGTGTTTTATGTTTAAATCCTCAAATATCAGTCAATTAAAATGACTAAATATACTACAAATTGATGGAAATAAGTGAACATTGAATAAATATGACTAAATATATGACCTGTGAAATAAAAATGACTAAATATACTACCAATTGACAAAAATAAGTGAAAAATGAATAAATATGACTAAATATATGACCTATGAAATAAAAATGATTAAATATACTACCAAATTGATCAAAATGATGATTAAAATTATTGACTAAATACACTACCAATGGATAGAAATCGGTGAATAAAAATGACTAAATAAGTGACCAAATTACAACAATCAATGACTAAATAAGTGACTAGATTACTGCAATCAATGACTAAATCAATGACTAAATATACTACCAAATCAATCAATCAAAACAACCAATAAATGACTAAAAATGGTTTAGTCATCAATCTGGCCACGTTATAAATGACTGGAAATAAACTACTAATGGTCACGTGACCAAGTTCAATCTTTTATAAGTAGTTTTTAGTAGTTTATTGTTATTTCTATATTAGTGATGGTTTTGCTCCACATTTCTCCATAGTTTGATTTCAAGTCTTGCAATTATAGAAGTGCGTTGATAATGATCATATCTACCTAAAGTCAAATTTCTTCGTGGTTTTTTGCTTCGAAAGTTGATTTCTTGAGTAATAGTGTGTGGAAGGTTGTTTGAATGTATTGGGTGTGTACATTCTTTATGTGAAAGTTGTTGCAAAGGAATTTGTTGGAGGTGTTTTTGGAATATTCTAGATTGTGTTCAAGCATGGTGTGTGGTATGTGAGTCATCTTTGGATTTGAGGAAGTGTGTACTTAAATGTTAATGGTGTTAACATAGGTTCAACCGACCTTGGGTGTTTACACTAAATGCAAATTTTATTTGGTGATTGTGGAAGCGTGGGGTAGCGTGTATAAATGTATTTAGGTCTAGTTTGAGATGTGGTGTGGTTTTCTTTCATTCCTTTCCACCATGGGAATGCTTAGTGCTAACCTAATTTTGAAATTGCATGGTTGAGGTGCATAGCCAACCTTGGAGAATATTTTCAAGGTTGAAGAAGATATAAATAAGTGTTGAGTTGATGAAAAATTAAGTAGTGAAGTGTGTGATGTGATTTGCAGAGTTGTGAAGTGTGAATTTGTGAAGTGCAGTGAGAGCTTAATGAGTTAGACTATTGGAAGTAGTGAGCAGAAAGTGTCTACAATCTTCAGAGAGACTGTGAATGTGTTGTTGATGTTGTGGTGGAATTTTTTGTTGTATTGAGATGGATTTTTCACTTTAACACTCTTCTTTCTTCTTTTATGTAATCTAGCAGTGAGCCTTTGGTAGTGGGGCCTTCTTTCTTTTGGAAATTGATCCCTTCGAAAGTGAGCCCTTTGTATTCAGTTTTAAAATTACTTTATATTATGAGCTAATCCTCACCATGGTTTTTCCCACGCAAATCCGATGTTCTATTGTGCATGGTTTTTATGTGTTTCAACTTGTGTTATTTTCTTTCATTCTAACAGATTAAGGGTTAACTAAGTTGATGTGGATCTAAATTTTTATGAGGGTTTTTGATGTTTTAATGTACAACTAGTTCACCTCCCCTCTCGGTTTTCTTGTGTGCAATCAATAATTGGTATTGTTGAATACACACAAGAAAACCAAGAGGGGAGGTGAATCAATTGTACATTAAAACATCAAAAACCTTCATAAACATTCAAATCCACATCAACTTAGTTAACCCTTAATCTATTAGAATGAAAGAAAATAACATAAACTGAAACACATCAACACCATGCACAATAGAACACTAGATTTACATGAAAAACCCAAGAAGGGAAAAACCACAATGAGGATTAGCTCACAATATGAAGTAATTACAACATCAAATACAAAGGTCTCATTGTCAGAGGGCTCACTGCCCAAAAGAAAGAAGGGATCACTTCCAGATTATAGAAAAGAATAAATAAGAGTGTTACAATGAGAAATCCATCTCAATGCAATAGAAAATTACACCACAACATCACCAACACATTCACAGTCTCTCTAAAGATTGTAGAAACTTTCTACTCACTGCTTCCATAGTCTAATTGATTAATCTCACACTGCACTTCACAAATTCGCACTTCACAACTCTACAATTCACACCACACACTTCACTACTTAATTCTTCATCAACTCAACACTTACTGATATATTCTTCAACCTTGAAAACATTCTCCAAGATTGACTATGCACCTCAATTGTGCAAATTCAAATTAGGTCAACACTAAGCATTCCCGCAGTGGAAAGGAATGAAAGCGGACCACACCACATCTTAAAACCTAAATACATTTATACACACCATACCACACTTCCACAATCACCGAAGCAAATCCACATTTAGTGTAAACATCGAAGGTCAGTTGAATCAGTGTAAACACCATTAACATTTAAGTGCATGCTTCCTCAAATCCGAAGATGACTTGCAAACACCAAACATCACTAGAACACAATCTGAAATATTTTACAAACACTCTAAAATCCAACAAATTCCTTTGCAACAACTTTCACCTAAAGAATGTACAAACCTAGTACACTCAAGCAACCTTCCATACTTTGTAACTCAAGAAATCAACTTCTGAAGCACCAAACCATGGACAACTTTTATCATAGATAGATATGATCATTATCATCACACTTCTAGAATCACAAGACCATAAACCAAACTATGGAGAAATGATAAGAAAAACCATTTCTCCTAGACACCACTACTATATACAACTCACACATTAGTGAACACAACACTCTGCACAACGATCCAAACCAATAAATTCTAGATATAGAACCATCTAAAATACACAAGAATATATTCAATATAGAAGAAATGTGGAGCCAAACTAGAATATAAATTTGTATACCAAAACACCTCTACAACACATTGTTTTCACTTTTATTCAAATTTTCTCAAAAGCACTTGGAAACCAAGCACTAGAGACACGCAGTCATCATCTTTAGCACTTCCTCATCATCACCAAGTCAACATCATCCACAAATAAAAGCTTATCAAAGCAACACCAAAGGTTGACACCAATAACACTTACTAATGACAACATAATGCAACTAATCAAAGCATTTCCACAACCGATCATCAATGAAACACAACTACAACAGTCTCTCCCAAGCTTGTTGACATCAATGACAACACCAACTATTCATACTTGCAACAATCTCCCCCTTTGTCATTGATGACAACACAGGATGTGAAAAAACATCAACAACAACAAACATCTTCGATTACCAACATATTTCTCCATAACAACTCATTCTCTTTCTTTTCTCCCCCTTACACTATACTCTTCTTTTTCACATTACTTTTCTCTCCCTTTAACAACTAAACATTTTTCACATTACTTTTCTCTTCCCCTTTGGCATTAATGGAAAATGGCAACACATTTGCATCTGTTTCTCCCTTTGACATCAAACATACATACTTCTCTGCATAATCCCCCTTAGGAGAGCACAACAAACTGTCTCAATCATCAACCACTACACAACTACAATAAAGATTTGATCTTTTACAACTTTGAAATAAAGATTACTATCTACAATACCTTTACCGAAACCTTGTTGTATCAAGTACTTATCCAACCTTGCATACCAAGATTTTGGAGCTTGCTTCAATCCATATAATGGCTTCTTCAATCTACATACCATATCTAGTTTTTCTGATGACTGAAATCCTTCTGGTTGTTCAATGTATACCTCTTCTTCCAACTCACCATTCATGAAAGAAGACTTCACATCCATTTGATAAACCTTGAAATCCTTGTGTGCTGCAAAATCCAAAAACATCCTAATAGTTTCCATTCTTTCCACTAGAGCAAATGCCTCAAAATCTATTCCTTCAACTTGTGATTAGCCCTTACACACAAGCCTTTCCTTGTTTCTTACCACTTCTTTATTGTCATTTAGTTTGTTCTAGAATACCCACTTAGTTCCAACAACATTCTTGTTTGTAGTTTTTGGGAAAATTTCCCAAGTCCAGTTCTTCTAAATCTACATTAGTTCCTCTTCCATAGCCTTGATCCATTATTCATTCTTGCATGCTTCAATTACTATTTTAGGTTCAACTTTAGAGAGTAAACATAGATTTACTTGTTTTTCAGCCATAACAACTTTTCTTCTTGTTAATACACCTTTTCTTTTGTCACCAATGATCTGATCTTGAGAATGATTCTTCTACATATACTTAGGAGTTTTAGGGATCTTTTCTAGAGCTTCTTCCTCTTCAATTTGAACTTCTTTCTCCTTGCCTTCATCTTTGTCATTTTCTCTACAAGAAGACTCATTTGATTCATATCCATATATCACCATAGAATTCTTCTATAATTCTTCATCCACTTTGACATTTGTAATTTCAATAATCTTCTTCAACCTCTTGTTGTAACACTGATAAGCTTTGCTTCTAGTAGAGTATCCAAGGAAGATACCCTCATCAGATCTTGTATCAAAATTTTCTAAGTTCTCTTTATCTCTTCTAATATAACACTTGCTTCTAAACACTCTGAAGTATTTGACAGTAGGAATCCTTCCATACCACAACTCATAGGGATTATTTGGACTATTTGCTCTTGCTTGAACTCTATTAAGAAGGCAGATAGTAGTATGAATTTATTCTCTCCAGTAGACTTCTAGTAGGTTTTCCCCTTTCATCATTGTTCTTGCAACTTCTTGAATAGTCTTATTCTTTCTTTCAACCATTCCGTTCTGCAGAATCCTTGGGATAGATAAATGTATTTTTATCCCATGATTCTCATAAAAACTATTAAACTCATTGGAGGTGAATTCTCCACCTTTGGCAGACCTCAAACACTTAATTGTCATATCCATTTCATTCTCAATCATGACTTTGAATGATTTAAACTTATCTAGAGCTTGTAATTTTTCTTTTAGAAAATTAACCCATGTCATTCTAGAATAATCATCAACCAATAGCATGAAATACATGTCACCTTGAAATATTCTTACTCTAGTAGGACCACAAAGGTTTTTATGCACTAGATCCAACAGTATGGTAGTAGATTGTTCCTTGACTTTGAAACTTCTTGTTGCTTGCTTCCCAATTTGAAATTCCTTGCATACATCATTGAGAGGATTTGTAATCCTTGACAGATCTCTCATAGCTTGAACTGAACTGATCCTCACTAAGTTATCAAAATTAATATGACACAACCTTCTATGCCATAGCTAACTTTCATTAATCTGAGTCATAAAGCAATGACTGTCAATACCTTTAAGTTGATAAATATTTCCATTTGTCCTTCCAAAAAAAACCACAGTATTGGAGCCTTTTCTAATCTCACATCCATCATCCTGAAATATAAGATTATATCCTTTGCCACACTTTTTCCAACACTCAAAAGGTTATGTATCAAACCCTTAACATAAAGAACATCATCTATATTATGCTTTTCATCAAAACTAATTGAACATTTTCCACATATCTTAACAAATGTATCATCACCAAACCTTAATAGACCTCCTTCACATTTCTCAAGTTTAACAAACTTACTTTTGTCACTAGTCATATGATTTGAGCTTCCACTATCAATAATCTAGTAGTTCTTCTCCTCTCTAACATGAAAAGCAATCACCATAGTTCGTTCAGTACATTATTACATGCTTCCAAAGCACTTTCCTTCACACATCTCTCAGAGTTAGCATAATTAGTTCCATCTTTAAGAGCCATGAACAAGAATTCACTATCCTCATAATCTCCATAATTAGATTCATCATTAGATATATTGGCATCTTCTCTAACATAATAAATTTTCTTAATTGCTTTACCTTTTTTTTTTCTTTATTCTTGTCATTTAAAGCTCTATTTGGACATCTTGAATCATAATGACCAATCTTACCACAATTGAAACATTTGAAAGGAGACTTACCTTTGTATTTACCATTAACCTTTTTCATTTTCCTCATAAATTTTGCTTCAACATCATCAAGATCCTCCTTATCCGATTCTTCAATTTTTTCTAATTTTCTAGCCTTAAAAGTAGTCTCAAATTTTGTACTACTTGTACCAAATTCTCTCATTTCAAAAGAAGATATAGCACCATAAAACTGATCTCTAGAATATTTGCTTAAATCTTGAACTTCCTCAATAGCATAAACTTTTTTACTATAATATTTAGGTAGAGTTCTCAATGCCTTCTTTACCACCACTTCTTCAAGATTTCCACCAAGACCTCTGATGGAATTGACAACTTCGTCCACCTTCTCCATGCAACTTGTAATATTTTCATCTTCAGACATCCTTAGGTTCTCAAATGTAATCTTTAGATTCTACATCTTAGCTTGCTTGACCTTATCTCCTTCATAAATACATTCCAACTTTTTCTAGACCTCTCTAGCATATTTTAAGCTCATAACTTTCACAAGTTTAGTATTAGAAAGATCACTTAAGAGAGCCTACCTTGCTTTACCATTTTTATCATAGTCCTTGATCTCATCATTAGTCTTCAGACCACCAACAAGCATAGTATATCCAGTTTCCACAGACTCCCAAACTCCAAATCTAAGAGATACCAAGAAACCTTCCATCCTTGTCTTTTAGAATCCATAGTTCATTCCATCAAACAAAGGATCATCCCTCTTGTATTCCATCTCGGATCTACCTCAAGTGGTTAAGATTTCTTCCAAGGAACCTTTCTTTGATACCAATTATTGAATGCACACAAGAAAACTAAGGGGGTGAATCAAGTGTACATTAAAAAATCAAAAACCCTCATAAACATTCAGATCCACATCAACTTAGTTAACCCTTAATCTATTAGAATGAAAGAAAATAACTGAAATTGAAGCACATCAACACCATGCACAATAGAACACCAAATTTACATGGAAAACCCAAGAAGGGAAAAACCACAACTAGGATTAGCTCACAATATAAAGTAATTACAACACCGAATACAAAGGGCTCACTACCCAAAAGAAAGAAGGGCTCACCGCCAAAGGCTCACTTCTAGATTACAAAAAAGAAGAAATAAGAGTGTTACAGTGAGAAATCCATCTCAATGCAACCAAAAAATTCCACCACAGCATCACCAACATATTCGCAGTCTCTCTGAAGATTGTAGATAGTTTCTTCTCACTACTTCCGGTATTTTAACTCATTAAGCTCACACTACACTTCACAAATTCACACTTCACAACTCTGCAATTTGCAGCACACACTTCACTACTTAATTCTTCATCAACTCAACACTTATTTATATCTTCTTCAACCTTGAAAAAATTCTTCAAGGTTGACTATTCAACTCAACCATGTAAATTTAAATTAGGTTGGCTATTTATACATGCCACACCATGCTTCCACAATCACCAAAGAAAATCCACGTTTAGTGTAAACACCCAAGGTCAACCCAACCAGTGTAAACACCATTAACATTTAAGTACTTTCTTCCTCAAATCCAAAGATGACTCATAGACACCAAATATCTCATGAACACAATCTGGAATATTCCACAAACACCCTAAAATCCAACAAATTCCTTCACAAAAAGTTTTACTTGTAGAATGTACACACCCAATACACTCAAACAACCTTCCATACTCTATAACTCAAGAAATCAACTTTTGTAGCACTAAACCATGAACAAATTTGATTGTAGGTAGATATAATTATTAACATCACACTTCTAGAATTGTAAGACCAGAAACCAAACTATGGAGGAGTGCAAAGCAAAATAATTTCTCCCAGACACCACTATAATATACAGTTCACACATTGGTGAACACAACACTCTCTGCACAACGATTCAAACCAAGAAATTCTGGATATACACCTTTGACCAACATATTTGAAACGCACAAGTAGATCTTCAATATAGAATAAATGTGGACCCAAACTAGAATACAACTTTGTATACCAAAAAAAGGTTTTGCAACACATTGTTTTCTCTTTTATTCAACGTTTCTCAAAAGCACTTGGAAACCAAGAACCAAAGGAACATACTCATCATTTTCAACACTTCCTCATCATCACCAAGCCAACATCATCCACAAATAGAAGCTTATCAAAGCAACACTAGAGGTTGACACCAGTAACACTTACTAATGGCAACATAATTCAACTAATCAAAGCATCATCACAACTAGTCATCAATGAAAACACAATTGCAACAATCTCCCCCAAGCTTGTTGACACCAAACTTGTTGGCATCAATGACAACAACTATTCATACTTGCAACATATTACTTGTGTGAACCTAAGAATTTTATCCTACTCCAACATGCAAAACAACTTATAAATGCAAGTGATAAAAAAGATAAAAGACTAAGGACACTTCAAGATTAGCCAAAAGAGAGATAAAACAATAAGGAAAGTGGACAAAACAAGATATAAACGATTTCACCTTCCTTGCTGTTGATGTCTCCTTGATTGGCCCTTGCTTGGGATGATTTTGTGTGCTCCTTAGATGATTTTTTGAGTGACTAAATGCAATATTAAATATGCAAAATGATTACAAGAGATGGCTAGATGATGGCAAAGGATTGAAAGTGCAAATTGGCAACATGTAGTTATCAAATGGCTAAGTGTTGAAAATGCCCTTGAGGAGGGGCTATTTATAGGAGAATTTGAATTCTTTAGAGAATTCAATGGTCAAGATGCATCTAATAAGGCCAAGATGAAGGGCTATGGTGGGTTGAGAACCCACAAGCCCTCACATCTTGACATGTGGAGGGTGAAGTGGACAAGGGGATATGAGGTGTAAGTGAGGTGTCAAGAAGGTACATGAGGTGGAGAAAGGACATGCACCTTGGAGAGTGAGGAGATTTCCTCAAAAAGGGATTCTTTGTCCCCAAGTGGGAGTGAAAAGGACATTTGAAAATTTTTGGAATTCCTCAAAAATCTACATGGGAAAAGGAAAGGTGGTTGGGGATATAAATGTGAATTAAAAATTCACATTCTTAGGAGGATCTAGAGGATAAAAGGTAGGCTCCAAAAATGTGGGATTTGGTCACATGTGGAGATTGTGACAAGTCCAAGGTTCTAGAAGCCTTGGAAGAATGGAATGTGAATTAAAAATTCACATATAAAGGAGGGGAATCTAGGACAAATAAATGTGAATTAAAAATTCACATGGGAAATGGGGTCAATGCCAAAAGAAGGTAAATGCAAAGGTTGGCCAAAAAGTGGTGCTAAATCTAGTTAATGACCTTGGTTAAGGTTGTGCAAACATTGGATTAGGCTAATTAATGGGAGATTAGAGGCAAGTGGCAAATGTAGGAGGATGTAACATTAATCTTTGATTAAGAGGATGCACATCATAATCATGAATTAATTAAATTAATTCAGATTAGGGTAAAGTTATGGAGGATGTGACAAGGAGAGAGAAAGTGAAGAATTTTAAATTGATTTTAAATCAAAAAGGAAAAAATGACTAAATTAAATAAATTAGCGTATTTATTTAATTTAGAGAGGAATAGGGTGAAAGATAAAGTATTAATTATTAAATTAAATACTTTACCGATATGAGATAAAAATGTGTAATATTAATTTAATAAATTAATATTAACACGACAGACGGAAAGACAGTAAATTTAATCATATAGAAGTGATTAAATTTAGATGTCTACATTTTGCCCCTCTTTGAAATATTGTTAGGATAACAGTGTTTCGAAGAAAAATAAAATGTGAATGAGGCAAGAGATGACAGATGGTGATGCCCCTAGTGTGGAAAAGGTTAATGATGCCCCAATGACCAGGCTGAATGAATAGAGGAATGGTAAGAGGGTATGCCCCTTCGAGAGGGCGAGCGGGGAGGAAAAGGGGTTCCCAGGCGACGTCTCGATAGGAAGAAAAGAAGGACACCATTGGATAAAGCTCAGAAAACTAAGCAATTTTGGTTTTTGAACGGAGGTAATTTGACGCACGGTTTTCAAATGGCAGCCTCAGGAAGTTTGGGATTAGGAGGAGGAATAAAAAGTTAAATAAAAGACAAAAAATACCTTTTGGGAGGAAGGGGTTAAAAAGGTAATTTTAAAAATTACTTGAGTCATTTTCACTGTAGCAGTTGAGAGAAGAGAGTAGAGGAGAGAAAGTGGATGAGGAGGAACGATGCTGACGAACAATGACACCACGATCGTGCATCGAGCGGACGAGGTTCATGCATTGTACAGCGGGGGCGTAGGCGGAGAACAGGTGAGTAGCAACAAAAACCCACATATTTAGTTTACGCACTTTTGACGTAAAAAAAATTAAAAATTAGAAACGTGGGTTTTGTCGGGGAAAAAAATTAGAAAAATGGGTCTAAATTAGTTTTAGCAAAAAAAATGGTTAGAAGGTAGGAAAAAAGAGGAGAAAGGTGCATATGGGTGAGGCGTAGCCGCCCCAACCTAGGGCGCCGCCGCCTGGGGGCGGTTCCGCCCGGCTGCCGCCAGGCGGGTCTGCCTCGCCGGGTGGTTCTGCCCCAACGCGGGGTGGATCTGCCCAGCTGTGGCCGGGTGATTCTGCCCCAGTGCGGGGCGCTTTCGCCTCGGCGCTGGGTGGTTCCGCCCGGCTGCGGCCGGGTGGTTCCGCCCCAGCGTGGGGCACTGCCGCCTCGCGACGGGGCGGTTCCGCTCGACTGCAGCCGGGCGGTTCCGCCCCGCCAGGGGTGGTGCCGCCTAGCTGTGGCCGAGCAGTTCTGCCTTGCTGTGGGGCGGTTCCACCCCAGTGCGGGGCGATTCAGCCTGACTGTGGCCGGGTGGTTCCGCCTCGCAGTGGGGCGGTTTCGCCCATCTGCGAATGGGCGGTTCCGCCTCAATCAGGGGCAGATCCGCCCCGCTGCAGGGGGAACCCATCGGGGGGAGAAAGAAAGAAGAAGAAAGAAAGAAAGGAGAAGAAAAGGGGAAGATAGAAAAGAAATAATAATAATACAAAAATAAAAAAGAAATAATGAGAAAATGTGTTTGTGTGCATGCAGAGCTTTGAGCGGTTACGTGTGCATAAGCGACGGTTGGAGGTGATGGCGGTGACGATAGCACCGATGAATGGGGAGGACCAGGTGGCATTGGATCATGCAGGGTTAGGTCATTACGTTTAGTTTCCAGAGGTTAGAGCTCATCCGGAGATATTGACCGCATTGATAGAGATGGAGCTCAGAGACGTCGACATTTCATTTCCCGACATGCGAGATGACCGTGACGTTGGAGGATGTGTGGCATATCCTGAGGCTGCCGATTGCTGGCCGGTTAGTGAGCAAGGTGGTGTCCACAGGGGCAGAGTTACAAGAGACTTTGAGAGTTTTGTTTGGTCAGGTGACGTTGCCCCTGGTGAAGGGGCAGTTGGATTTGGACGGATGTTTGTTAGTAGGTGTGCCAGCCTTACCGTTATTCCTATGTGGCCTGATTAGTGGGATACTGTTGCCAGATCGGAGCAGACAGACATGTAGCCTGCGGTATATGGAGGTGATCCGCCACATTGTCGAGTGGCGGGGGGGGCGTTTTCGTGGGGGTCGTGTGTATTGGCTCAGTTGTACAGAGATATGCACGGGATCTGCTACCGGGAGGTATTGAGTGTGACACATGTGACTCTACTGCAGATTTGGGCATGGGAGCATATTGCAGTGACTAGGCCGATAGTGGCGAGGAGGGGGATAGGGGATGACCGGGAGCCTGTGGCTTGGGAGTATGGGGAGGAGAGAGGGTGAATTTTTCGCTATGAGATGCAGGGGGTGATGGAGGGGTGGAGGAGAGCATTTGATGATCTACGTTCGGGGGAGATAGAGTGGCGGCCATATAGGGCGAGTCAGTTCAGGGGATGGTTGGATATGGGGAGTCATGAGGGGTATTTTCTGAGCTGATATTTTAT